>JANRGW010007770.1:0-16478 GCA_024733675.1 Psilopsiagon aymara
GGACCGCCGTTAACGTGTTCACAAACAGAAAGGAGATGGGCAGAGTCCACTGCACATACAGCTGAACTGGAGGAGCACTAAACAGGAATGCTCTCACCCAGTTTTATTTTTAATTAATACAGGCCCTGGCTGCTAAAAAAGGCACCTTCTAAGAACACGCACCGTTACAAATCAAGATAACGACTGTTAAAAACCGTACTGCCTAAAACATCCTTTAAATACAGTGTATGAAAAATGGGGAGTGAATAGAGACCGAAAAAAAAGAATACGAATAAATTAATACCTAGAAGGGCCAAGTATAAAACTCCCCCTGCATATTTGTTTCATTTAATACTTAAAAACCTTTAAGAGAGAGGGAAGGAAATGCAAAGTGAATCGCTCCATTTCTGTTACCCACATGATCTATGTAACTTCTGCTCTTGCTTCTGGGTTTGATCGAAGTCACGCTGCACTGGAAACTGCCAGCTTTTTGAGGTGGTCCATGAATACCTGGAGACTCACATCATCCGTCAGGATTGGAGCTCCCGATTCCTGTAGGCACATAAAGATTGGCCCTAAAGCAGTGGTGCTAACACCAGGGACTAACTGAAAGCAAATCAGATGTCAGCACTCTGAAGGAACTCCCTGCTAAATCAACCACCTTTTTTCCTGCAAAGGACAGATGGCAAGAGGAAAGATGCTTCTCTTTGGCAGCAGCTCTGACACTGTCCTCTAGTGCGATCCCCAAAAGAAAGTCTTTTCTTTCTAAAGCATTAGGAATTTTGCTGCCCAAAACAAGGTAGAGGATATAAAAATCTAGTATTCTCAGGTAAAATACATCTATATGGATCTATACTCAAGGTACTCCCTCCAGAATGCTAAATACACTGTGACCTAAGAGTTTTAAGTCATATCTGTAGGGAAAGTGTGCAGATAAATTTTTTCATCAGGTCATCTGAAACCTGTAAGAATGTGCTCTGCATCAAGTTAGCTGCTCACTTCAACAGCAGCCACCACAGAAAATGCTCCTGGTCTGCCTGGGACCCACATGGAGCTGCAATACAGGGACACCAAAGGGGCAAAGCACTCTGTGGATACCACTCTTCTGCCGCTGTTTATTTTGCCAGTTGCATAAAAATCTAACCTCCTAAGCTGATAAGTAACTCTGCTACCACATGCTTTAGCACACAGAAATAACCCTGTTTCTTTGCACTGCAAAGCCCTATAAGATTTTCAGATCCAGTCAGGTTTCTGCAAAAAGCTCTTAGGTAAGAAATAGAGAACAAATGTAACCTGCTGTAATGTGGTCTGTGCCATGCGGCGAATTGGGCTGGCTGCTGTGTAGACAAATCTGTAAACGTACATCATTTTATGGTATTCTAGACATGAGCAGCCCTTCCGTTGCTTACCTGTCCCCATGCGTAGAGGTTATTGTGGGTCTGAGAAGGGTTCACTTTAGACAAAAGGAACCGGGCCTATTAAGACAAAATGTTAGAGAAGTAAATGTAAGATGTAAAATGACAGCACTGTCAGCTGCTCGACTTCTTACTGCCTTGGATCCATGATTAGTGATGTCCTCTGCTTTTGCAAGCAAAGGACTAATTTGACATAAGTGGGTTTTAAGTCCAGAAACAGCCCTGCTCCACAGACAACTTGTCTGCAAGGGCCACTCACCTGGCAGGGCAGCTCTGGTTCCATGCAACACAGGCACGTCACCAGCACTGTCCCTCATGTGCCCCCATCTGCTCTTCAGCAAAGAGGTCAGTGTAGGAACAGCATAACATGCTCACATCAAAAATGAATACCAAATCTTTGTTTCAGAGCATCAATTCCTGCCTTTTCACTGCTACAAACCAACCAGGCACAGACAAGCATAGCACAACTGTAATTCCAGGAAGAGCAAAAATAGGAAGTATTTTATATCCTCACTTGGCATTGCAGACTAAAGGAACAGATGGTCACACTGTCCTTGCAAGCTAACTGCAATCCTGTGTTGAGTAAGTTTAGACACATACCCAAAGCATTTCTTTGCAGAATAAAAAGATATTTAACCTGTTTTGGGTTTTTTTTTTTTTCCATCCTCATATTTCAAAAGCATATCCAGCAAGCGATTGTCTTATTAAAAGACAAAGTTATAGTAAAAGCTCATCACAAAATATGCAAGCTCTGTACTTCGAAGAGCTAAATTCCCACTGTATTTAACTTCCAGAACAATCCTTCTAAAGTAAAGCAGAAAGACAGCTATTTGCTCTATTCCCCAACAGAAAGAGCTCCTCAATAAACCTCCTTACCTGACTGCCCCCATGTTCCGTGTGGATGTAACGCGGCATCGGGAATCTGGTCTGCAAGATTTCCTGGGCATCATCCAGTGGGGCTTGTAATAAGTGCTTGAAGTTTTCATACTCAGGCATCTCTTGGTACCCAGCTTTCTGCCACTGTGCAATAGTCTATTGACAGGACAGGGAGGGGATATAAAACTAGTAGAGATGTCTGCAAACCTCCCCTTTTTAACCTGCATAATTTAAGGCAGCAGAATGCACACTTTTCACTACCCCTGGCAATAACATTATTTAGTTTCTGTCCCCGAAAAGAACAACAGGCTTTAAAATATTTTCAAGGTCCATATGTACCTATCAATTGTTCTGTACAGATGCAGGTCACACACTTAGCTCTTCTTTTGTCTCAGCGTTACCCAGTTGCTGAGTGTCTTGCTCTCAACAATATGTAGAACCTCTTTAAGGTAAGTCTTTGTCATTGTTCGCTCAAGTGTTCAACTCCCTTTCATGTCAATCGGGTATCCCTGCACACCTCTCAAAGGGAACTAATCTCATATGGAATGAAGTCAGGAGCTAACAATGGAGCTGCCACAAACTAGCATGCCCAACTTCAAGTCTCCTAATAACAGTTGTTAAATACGAGTAAAGTAGCTCAGTTTGAAAACAAAGGGAAGAGTTAAAATGCTTCCCAGTATTTAAAAGCAAAACCTGGAAAAACCCATAACCCATTTCTTTAAGAGCAGCAGTATTTAAGTGTCAAAAGCCAGCAACCAAGTATGCCATGTAACTGAAAATCAAACTGTATCTGCATATCAAACTGCAGCTCTCTGCCCTGCTTAGTTCCAAGCTTTTCTGACCTTCACCAAGTATGGTACAGTACCACCTTTATTACAAAGTGTCCTGGTAACGGACACTTGGGAGTAGGAAGAAAATTAACTCTATCCCATCAGAAAACAGGACACCAAACTAGCATGAGAGCTGTTTCTCAGTGCAGAACACATCCTTAGCGACTCCAGTTGGACTTCTCTTAGGAGACTGGGAAGGGAAACTGTATTAAAACTGGCAGCACATATGCGATGTCATTATGTTAGTGTGGGCTTTGCAAGCATCTTATTTGGCACTCGCAGTGATGCTGTCTGTATGCATGGCAGGAGGGAAGGTGTGCAAATAGAGAAAGAATGTGTTTCAACGTACCTCACCAAGGTAGATAACGATCTGGAAGAAAGTATCCATCAGTAGGATTCTGTCAGGGAGAATACTGCTGCTGTCCAAAAGCACTGGCTGGGGAAACAAGTCAAAATCATAGAATCAGCTGGCTTGGAAAAGACCTTCAAGATCATCCAGTCCATCTCTTCCCCCAGGGCTGCCAAGGCCCCCACTAAACCACATCACTGAGGGCCTTATATGCACAGCTAGGGAACATTCCCAGGAATGGTGATTCCAGCACTGCCCTGGGCAGCCTGTTCCAATGCCTGACTGCCCTTTGGGGAAGGAATTGTTCCTAATCTCCAGTCTAAACCTCCCCTGGTGCAGCTTGAGGCCATTTCCTTCAAAGCCTTCTCTTCTGTAGACTAAACCCCTGCAGGTCCCTCAGCCGCTCCTCATCACATTTGCGCTCCAGACCCTTCATCAGCTCTGTTGCCCTTCTCTGGCCCTGCTCCAGCAGCTCAATGTCTCTCGTGTAGTGAGAACTGAACACAGGATTCGAGGTGCAGCTCCATCAGTGTGCAGCACAGGGGCACAGTCACTGCCCTGGCCCTGCTGCCACACTATTCCTGACACAGGCCAAGATGCTGTCGGCCTTCTTGGCTACCTGGGCACACTGCAGGTGCCACTAAGCCCTCAGAACTGTATTAACCCTCACAGTTGGCCAAACAATTTGCTTGGCCCAGCCCATATAGACATTAACTCCACCAAAGGCTACCCAGTCCACGCAAACACCTTGCAGAGTGCGGTCAGCCTCCTGGAGCATCCCTGCACTCAGCTGCTGTCTGAAGCTCAGGATGCAAGACTTATGTCTATCCACATTTGATTTCAAACTATCTTGACTAAAGTACCCCAAAAATAAGAGGAAGTAACGTGTGACCTCTGACAGATGCTGCCAAGGAAGTTTCAAAGCATTACTCCAGCAGCTCCTTCATTTCTTTCCCACCAGACACGTTCCTTCCAATGTGTCTGGTGGGAAAGCTGTCAGCTTAAGGGAATCCGCGTCTGTCCATTGAACAGTTAAACAACTGAAAACAAGCAGCTGGTGAGATATCATGATCTGGAAGGGCTGAGGCTTGCTGACATACAAAGTGGACGTGGCAGCCTCTGGTAGAGAAGCAAAAGTGTATGGAAACAGACTAAAATATTTACTGGATGTTGGGGGGCAGGAGCAGTGGTTTGGCAAGGGGGAGGGGAACAGGTTTGGGGTATTAATTTAATCCAAGCTCTAAGGTTCCTGAAAACACAATTCAGACTCTACATTGCCCCATCCCATCCTCTTATAATTACCTCGATTAAAAAACACTTAAGGGCCTTTTTACTGAAAGACTGTTACTCTGACTGAATACTAATTATTTTTGATTGATCCACCTCTTCCTGTTAAACAGGGACTCACCTCAGGAGGGCCATGGAAAGAATAAGCATAAAGGATGGGCTGGATCATAATGAGAGACTGGGTCAGATCTTGCCTAGCAAAGTGGTGACGGTAGTAAGAAGATTCATCTGGGCTGTTATTGAAAACCTGGAGGAATGGGGAGCGTCGCAGATGGAACATGAACTGCACCAGAAAGATGAATGAGAGGAGACATTTCAGCAAGTTGTCAACACATCTGCACCCTTGTCCAGTCTTTATGAACTGCAGATCCCCTTATTAACTCCTCAGAGATCTTTCCTTATCAGTCCTTTGTAGCACTGAACTGCAGGAGCAGCCCACCGTATTAAGAAAGCATCTGTTCCCCCCTCTTGAAGCTGATAAACAGCACAAGATGTTTTACCATCGCTCACACTCACCCTGGCATACTTTTCCCATACTGTGGGAAGTGATGCTCTTACCTGGGGATACAAAGAAAATGATTCAGACAATCTGAAGGAGTTGGGATCATCTTTGTTGTATTGTCCAAATTTCTGGCACTGTTGGAAGCAAAATTAATACTCTGGTTATTTCTATTAATTTATTTGATTTCTTTTTTAGAATTGACACTCTTTTTTTTTTTAAGGGTGTTCTTTTGGTTGTTTTTTAACAGAGCAACCAAGGCATGAACATGACAATAGCAAGTAATATAAAATTTACAGCCTATTTGTCTTTAAGTCAGTGGTTTCTGTGTCTTACTGGAACAAGAACGATGATTTGATCTATGTAACATATTCACATATATTAACATATTTATATATATTTATGTAAATATATGTACTATTTATGTAAATATGTGTAAATATTTACAAAAATGTTACACATATGTACATACACATACATATAGTAAATGGAGATTTGAAATTATCTAAGAATGAAAGAAATAGTGCTTCGAGCACTACCCATTTCTTTTTTTCCATTACATCAGGCACACTATCTCATACCTAAGCTGCTTTGTACACTCTGAAACACTTCTGCAGCAACCCCACTTCCTTCTAGAGCAGCAGCAGCTGCATTTCGCCAACTGCTTCACTGAAAATAAGCAGCATCAAATGGTTTGAGGAATTTAACTATACATGACTCCACAATCATTTCAGCATGCATCATGCCCATGGGCGCTTTGACACTCAAATCTTTATTTGATACTGGCCCTGTTTTTCAGTATCAGATCTGTTAGTATCAACTCCACATGGGTGTTTGCACCTCATGCAGAAACAGAGGCTGAAGAAGGTAGTTTTGTTCAGCCTAGTGAAGAATGGTCTTAGGGAGTCATGTTGCTGTCTGGTAGCTGGAGAAGGGGAGATTCTGATGGGGGAAGGGGAGGAGTGAATGGGAATCACAGTGATCAAACTCAACTGAACAAGAGCTGGAGCAACCTGTTCTAACTTCAAAGCTGGCCCTACTCTCAGCAGCGGGGCTGAACCAGGGACCTCTGGAGGTCGCTTCCCACCTGCAGTATTCTGTGTTTCACTGTCACTTCTGTAATCTCCAGTTTAACTTTTTCAGCATGATGGGATGTTTACCTACCGCATCCCAAATTCTCTGATCATACTGGCTACTGAGCTATTGCATACTGCAACTGTATGACCAGAATCAGAGCACAAAAGCAGCAAGACAATCTGGAAAGAGAATCCTGCTCTTGTTTCCAGTGACCATTTTTACTAGAATCGAGAATGCACTGAACTGCAGTCTTTGGGTCTTACCAGTCTGATCAGCTGCCTGTCCAGCCACCGCAGAACATCGGGTCCCTCCTCAGATTCAGCTCTGTAGACTCCCAGTCGTGCCATCAGCACAGCAGCTGCTTCTTGGTCAAATGCAGCTTCTATGTGCTGGAGCTGACTCTGTGCATCTGCCCAACTGTAGGGTTAGTAAAGGGTTAGTGCTGCATGCATTCACCTTCACCGAAACTCAAACCAGATTGAACTTCCCTGTGCCAAACACTCCACGGCCAATGCACGCAACAAAAAGCTAGGCAAATTCCAGCACAAACTGCATCTTCAGTTTCTGCTGTTCTGCCAAAGGACTGGCAGGAGATACTCACTTTCTGGCTATGGTGGTGACACGAATGCGTTTCTGCGTACTGGAGTGTTGATACTGAGTGACAAATTGCACTGCCCCTCGGCCTCCCTGAGGTATCGGTGCATTGTGCTGCAAATAAAACAAGGTAAGCCTTCAAAACAGGGAGGCTTTTCCATAACAGTAAACAACAGAGAACTGTACTGCAGGGAATCATTTGAGCAGTCACAGAGTTAAGTATAAGGTAGAGACGGACCAGAGAAGAGAGACACGTCTATTAGCATTGTGTTTTCCAGCAGCCCTTCGAATCAAGCGGTGTTGGGCCCATTTAATATTGGGCGTGACACTGACTCAGTTTGTCCCTTAAAGAATGGCAGCCACTTATCATCTCTATAAGCAATGGACTTAAGAATGGCAGCAGAAGGTCTAAGCAATTCTACGATTCTACGATCCTATTCCAAACAGTAACAAATTCACACAGCAGAGAAGACAAAGAGACAGACATGTGGAACAGAACTCCTTTGGGGTAGCTTTCCTAGCTTCTAGCTGCCACATGCTCAGAAGCTTCTCCAGCCAGAAGTTACTTATGAGCTATCAAGTTATTACAACTCCATTGCTATTTAAAAGTATAATTGCATTCTCCACAGTATTTACATTTATATTGTCCACAGCACCTCCTGGCAAAAACCAACTGTTTTGTCTGTCTTAAATAAATCCTATAGGAAGCAGACAAGGAAAGAATTCAAGTTTTGTACAGAACAAAAGTATTAGGCAATTTATGCATACGAAAACAACTTCAGAGACTATTTCTTCAGCACAAACCACTCGGGTGCTTTGCAGTCATCCATCTGCCACACAGGGGATGTCACTGCACTTTCTGGTCCTGTAACAAAGGGTTTGGTGTGTGAAAAAAAAAAAAAAAAGGACCAAAAATGTAGAGGAGCCAGGACTGACCTGATTTACCACTTCAAAGTAAATGGCAAGAGTTGTGCTGGGATCCAGGCTACAAATTTTCCATTGAGAGGTCCCTCCAATTCCAAGCTCCTGCACAGGATCAAAAAGAAAGCAGCATTTTTATCTCTAGCAGCAGGTAAGGGAAGCTTATGTCATACTTTGAGCAGAGGTATAAGTAATAGCAGGCATTCCGGCTCTGTTACCTTTTGGGTGTGAATGAAGTTACTGAAGGCCATAGTTAAAAGAAAGCCTTATGGGGCAAGAATTCCATCTAGGAAAGACTGTCTGTTCCTAGGGATGTTTCCAAATTGTTCTTCTGTTTGAAAACTCTGACATTCTAGCTGAGCTGTAGGTCTGGACAGAAACTCTGCACTGTTTATTTACGTCTTTGTTAAAGATTTTTCCATGTCAGAAACTTACACTTTCAGAGACACACGGCCCTTTAGCATTCAGGGATATGCATGGTCCAATAGCTCCTGCGATTTTCAGCTCTCTAGAGGTCTAGAACAAGGTTAAAAAAGTTGATTTGGGCTTTTAAAATCACCAGCACTTTTCTTTCCCAATTAATGTCACCCAGTGAAACTAATCTCTAACCTTCACGTCCAAACATGCACCAAAAGCCATCCGAAATTCCCCATTGAATCCTTTGTTAAATACCCGCTGGAAGGTCTGCTTGAAGAGGGAAGTGTTGAAGGAGTCTCCCATCACCATGTGTCCTCTGGGAAAGATAAAAACAATACATAAAGGAATCGAAGCAACTGGGAACTGGAAGTAAATCACAAAGAATGCATCACTCCAGCTCTTATGCATGCAAACACATGCAAACCTGTTTTAAAGCATGCCTTTGCATAGGTAAAATTCACATCAGGGATTGCAGATTCACGGATGCCTCCTCCAAAGCCAGACAAGTTAATGCTCCATCTTGGTCAGCCTGCTTTCTCAACTACATTTCCTGACCCTTTAGCTGTCTTAAAAATGCTCATGTTTTCACCAGTTAGAAATACTTCAACTGAGGACAGAGCTCTGCTCAGCCTGCTTTCCTCAATCAGGGCTGGAACCAGACACATTACAGACAAGATGCCTCCAGGGGCATGGGTCTGTGTTGTGCCTCCCCAAAGTGCCTTGGTAAACACAGGCCTGATCAGATAGAGCTTAGGAACACAACCAAAAGGGCAAACAATCTGCTGCCTACTGCACACTACATGATTACTTGCAAATACCTTGCTGAAACCCTCCTTTGACTCCTTAGGCCTAACGGCTGGTAAGACATGCTGAGCACCCAAAAGGCCTGGTTTAGCACACAGCCGTCCTCACAGAGATCATAACTGGTTTCAATGATACAGAACACAAGACATTTACCCCTTAGACATGTCACTTAAAACTAGACCCGGGGAAGCCAAGAATCCCTGGAGAAAGCACAAGTGAGCTGTTAAGCAGACAGAATTTGGCCCAGACAAGGAAAGCTTCTAGCCACAATGCCTGACACTCTTCTCTTCTGATGGCACTTCAGTCATGCACACACCACAAAGCATGGCATATCTATCCCATAAATTCCGGAAAGGGTACTTGCTATCTCCGAAGGAGGCAGGAAGCATTTGCAAAGGACATGTTGCATGCTTTAGAATACCTTTCTCAAAGCAGGACATGGAGTTTTCTACCAGCAGTGCTAATTCACATACTGTTTTGAGACTTCAGAAATGAGGACTTGGGATCAGGTGAGGTTTGCCATATAACTCCTGGCAAATTCAAACCACAGTTTAGAAAAGACCGGTAAAAATCTCACCCTTTTGCAAACTTAACTGCTTTCTGACCTGCTGGCCCCCTCCAAAACAACAAAATAAAGCACAGGTGCCACCTTTGTGCTCTCCTGCTGTGAACATACCCAGTGAGGTTTGTGCAACACTTCATCTCCAGCAGTCCAGTCTGATCCAAGGCGCAGGCATAGATGTCGATGCAATGCCCGTTGGCTGCAGCGCGATTAGCCAGGGTCTCGTAGTGCTGGGGAAATACACACGGTGGTCAGGATGCTGCAAAGGGCATTTCAAATACCGCTCTCTGGCTGAGGCCAACCCATGAAACACAAGGTTCAAATGACGTGATCACCAGTGCTCTGGTAGCTAAATAGTTCTGCTCCTGTTGCTGGAGCACACTTATTCCTCTAAGGAAGTTTGCGCTTGGATGAGCTTGAGTTGCACGCTGGAGGTGCCATTCTGGTCTCTGTAAGCTGGCAGGCACATTCATGTCTGACATTTTTACCATTTTAACTGTTTTTTTTTTCATGGAATCACAGATTGGTTTGGGTTGGAAGGGGCCTTAAAGTCATACAGTTCCAAACCCCCTCCCACGGGCAGGTACACCTTCCAGTAGACCAGGCTGCTCCAAGCTCTGTCCAACCTGGCTTTGAACACTGCCAGGGATGGGGCAGCCACAGCTTCTCTGGGCACCCTGTGCCAGGGCCTCAGCACCCTCACTGGGAAGAATTTCTTCCTAATGTCTCATCTCAGCCTCCCCTCTGTCAGGTTAAAGCCATTGCCCCTTGTCCTGTCACTACCCGCCCTCGTAAAAAGTCCCTCTCCAGATTTCTTGCAGGCCTCCTTTAGGTATTGGAAGTTACAGGTCAAGAAGACAAAGGACGCTTTCTGGAAGTGACCAGTTCTTGGAAAACACCTTTTCTCTTCCCTGGAGATACAATGATGTTGATGAACAAACTTTCCACCCACCATCAGCTAAGAAACCATACTGAAATACTTCTTTCTCTGAGAAGGCACAAGACCGTACTGGAGGGGTAACTAGAAGGAAGTGTTTTTTACCCTCCCCTTGGCCACTCTCATAATTTAACACACACAAAAGGCTCAGACACTTCAAGGACAACCATGCAGATATCTGGACATACAATTCCCACATCCAGAGAATGAAATATGTTTGTTCCGTGGGGAAGGACACTGAGCAGCTGCCAAAATAGCAGTGTAGGATTGTGTTACATACTTTCCCCTCATTTAGTGTTCTGACACAACATTCAGGTTTTGTTTTTAAACAGGCCCAGCAGGCACCAGCACCTACTTTGGCAGCCTTCTTCATGAACCTTGCATTGTCCTTCTCTATGTCATGCCAAGAACGGATGGGTGTTTTCAGCTCATCTCCTACCACCATGCCTGGTCCTTGTGTTGGTGGCCCACCTGTAAACAGCATTATTCTGGCCCCTGTGTTTGGAAATGTGCCCTAAAATAAAAATAAAGATTTACGTTAAGGAAGAAGGGGAAGGGAAAAATTATTAAATGGCAACAAATGCTTCAGGGACCTGTCTGTGCTAAAGGCCACCTTGATAAACAGAGATGCATTTGCTGACAGTCACAGCACTCTCATGTCTAGACTCAAGCTACGTCAAGCTTCATGTCTTTGTAACAGGAAGCAAGTAGTTTCTGTTCTTTTTACTTACATCTTAGATGATGGTCAGATAAACTCAGTGCATCCTATCACCTCCAAGTGGTGATGCACACAAGAATCAGAGACCTTGAAACACCTGCATATTTTATCATTTAGATGGAAACCCCCAGCCCACACGTCAAATGTCGTAGAGACAAACTGCACCTCTACAGCCAATGTAACTGGACCACAAACCAAGCTGGACTGACACCTGCATACCTCTCTGCAAAGACTGACAGGTGCTTACTTAGACTACCTCATCTCAAGCAACAGCATCAAGTAAAGTACCTCCAGTAAACCAACTGCAATCGAAAGAGCTACTCCAGTGGAACGTAAAGGCCTCTTTCCCTGGGTCACTGGCCATGGATCCCTTTGCAGTTCTCCAAGCAGATCTGTTAAATTCATGTCAACCTTATGTACTGGCTGCAGAAACCTGCAAAAACCCAAATAAAATGTTTTCCCGCTTAGAATTTTAGAGAAGAAAGTGCCTCTTTGTTCCTGGCACACTTAAATTGCACCGAGTTATCAGAGGCAAAAAGTCATGTGGCATGTGCCCTTCTCACATCCACGCTTCCCAAGGCCTTTGGGAATACAAGAATTGATCAAAGCAAGACATCAGGAACTGACAACAAGCCAAAGTCACATCAAGCATAGGAAAGAACTGCAGTGGTGATTTAGTCTACCAAAATGCACAAAAGCTGTCACTGAAAGATAGAAGCAGATAAAGAAAAAAACTGCATTCAGCAGAGGCAGATACAGCTTTAAGGCTCAGGGATCACTTTTGCCTGTCAGTCACTTTTTGGACTCTGCTGGGCCAGGGGTAGGAGGTGGTATGCAGGATTGTTACAACCACCCCCACCATTGGCTGTTCAATCAAAAAGACAAGCCCCTGCTCTAAACAACTCCTGAGCAATGTACTTTCCAAAGACAGCTACTCTGCTTCTCAAGTAGAAGCCTAGACTGAATGTCAATCGTGGTCTTGCAACTGCAAACCCAAGACACTACAGTAAGTCTGATGCACTGACAGCAGCTCTGGTAAATCCCACCCATACCTGTCACCTGAAACAGAGATACAGCTGTGACAAGAGAATGCCATTTAAATCTTCTTACAAAGATTCTTCTTGGGAAACCCAGGTTTATAAACATAATGCCAAAGGGACATAAAACATCTGCCCTGCTCTTCTGCTGTGCTGGTGCAGCTTACCTGCTTGAAATAACAGGTTGCTCTGGAGTCTGAAGTGGTCTTCCCTGTTGAATGGGCACAGCTGGCCTTGAAAGCCCAAGCATATCCTGGAGAATAGTAAAAAGGAGGCAGAGATGTACTATTTAAACACTTCACATCATTTGCTCTCAAACCCTGAGGCTGCAATACTGTAACACTAAATACATTAAAAATCTGTGCAATTATTAATCTTTGTACTCCCATTAGGAACAGATCAATGAGCCCATATGTGGGATACACAAACTGTACTTTGGACAAACTTCAGTCAAAGACAAGAAGAAAGGATAGGAGCCCAGTGCTTGAAAGACCAGCAGTGGTGTCAGCAGAGACAACAGGAACAAGTCACTGGCCCAAGACATGGCAGAACATACCTGTATTTGCTTAGCTGTCAGGTCCTTTGTGCCCCTAAACACGTAGCTCTTGGAAATCCCTTCACAGCTCAGCTCATGAACCTGGATCATTCTGCCAAAAGTGATAAGCCCCACCAGAGCATCAGCAGGCAGCAGACTTAGGGACATCTGGAGGGACTCCTTCAGTGCCTGCAAGTCCTCCTCTTCCAAACACGTGTCAACAACATACAGGAAGATCAATGGTGTCTGTGGACCTCGCTAATGTGGAAAGAGATGCATTTACTGGGTGTGTACATATGCCAGGTGACACTTCATAATGCCTCCAGAAATGTTATTTATTTGCGTTATCTTAAAGAAATCTAACACATACTCTGTCACAAATAAGACAATTCGGGGGGGGTTCGAACTTGCTTATGATTCACTTACCTGCACGATATATTCAATTGTTGAAAACTGAGGCATAAGCTCTGCTGGTTGATTGACTTCAGATATGCCTGCATATGCTGGAGGGAACTGAAAAACAGAACAAAAAACTAGGACAAGGAAGTTGCAGGACAGAAATGTAGGCCCTCCTCTGCAGTACAGAGGCTGCTCTCTCATGATATGGTTATTTGACTCTATTTACTGCCACTGCATCAGCCTGAATAATTCATGACAAAAGACCCCAAGTGCTGTTTTCTAAAGCACAGACAAGTTCCCAGCAGTATGGACAGCTGCTCAACCCAGTGCAAATAAAAGGTAGGACTAAACCAGTGACTATATGATAGCTGGAATTCATTTAGCCACATGACAGTTCTGATGGCAAAAGTCTACTCAAATCTAATGAATTTCATACTCAACAAAAACAGTAAACATGAAGTGCAAAAATCACACTGGGAACACATAGGACATGCGACAAAGATAGCATTATTATCTCCTTCCTGTGCTCTGCATGCTGGCAAAACTGAACTCAAGCCAGACAAGATGTCAGGTAAAACAGACCCATTACCAAGTACTCTGTTCTGGGTTCACCAGGAGAAAAGGCCAAGGGAAGGAATCAAGAAAAGTGGAATTTACACTGAGCATCATTTGCCAGAGATGTTCAATAACACGCTCCCTGAAAAGATGAAAGGGCTAATGCTTTGTCCAACTTACCTGATTTCTCTGGAAACAGAAGTTACAAGCCCAGAGCTTGGCCCGATAATCAATTTGGCTGCAAGGGAAAGATGAAGCATTAGTATAACCACAGGACTGATTTTACAGCACAGCTTCACAATTGTCTATGCTGGTTCACAGCACTGAGGAAGAAACAGAATACTATACACTCAACTTGAATGCCAAGAGTTTTAGGAATTCAGACTCCTGTTCTATTGCCAGAAAGTCCATCAGCTCACCCAGCTCTGCAATTCCAGGCCTGTCAGCATGACAGACCCCTGACAGCTCTCTGAAGCATAGGTTTGGCAGACGAAGGTCTGATCATTCTTTCACTACATTTAGACTTATTTCAGTCATCTTATTGTTTGTACAGCTACAGCACGCAAGTACTCCAGTCACAGAGCAGCAGGAGTCACTCACCCAGATCCTGCACAAACACTGAACGAATAGGCTGTTCCCTGCCCCAAAGAGTTTACTTAGCTCATTACAACATCCTGGAACTGCTGGTGCAGTAAAGCCTGGCCATACTCTTGGTTTACCGGCTTGATCTCTTTTTGCTTCCTCTTACTGTCCTTCCCTGCTTTTTCTCAGCTCAACATTAATGTCCAAGTATGTATGATCATCACATGACCTTGGGACCAAGACTGTTCCTCTTGAATTGTCAGCAAAACTTCTAAGACAACTGTGATGCTCATAGGGGAGCTAACCTACAAGCAGCAGGAAACCAGGTGAACATCACAGCCCAGAGAACAGTAACAGTATAATCAGCATCTTTAAGTCTCATCATTCATCGCAAAATCCTTGGCCATTTTCATATCACCTCTGTCTTAACAGCCTCCCCAAAGGCACTCCTCTCTCTTCTGGTTCTGGCAGCTCTAGTAACAGGCTGGCATTGAACATAATGCATGCATGGATTTTAGGGATGTGGAATTGCTTGAGTGAGTCCACAGGAGGCCATGGAGGTGCTGTGAGGGCTGGAGCAGCTCTGCTCTGGAGCCAAGCTGAGAGAGCTGAGCTGGGGCAGCCTAGAGAAGGCTCAGTGGACACCTTAGAGCAGCTTCCAGTGCCTAAAGGAGGCAACAAGAAATCCGGAGAAAGGCTTTTGACAAAGGCAGGCAGTGATAGGACAAAGTGTTTTTAAGCTGACAGATGAGAGACATTAGGAAGAAATTCTTCCCTGTGAGCATGCTGAGGCCCTGGCACAGGGTGCCCAGAGAAGCTGTGGCTGCCCCATCCCTGGCAGTGTTCAAGGCCAGGTTGGATGGGGCTTGGAGCAACCTGGTCCAGTGGAAAGTGTCCCTGTTCGTGACAGGGGGTTGGAACTGGATGAACTTTAAGGTCCCTTCCAACCCAAACCAGTCTGGGATTCTATCATTATATGACTTTAACAAACTTACAACATCTAACTAAAAGAGGCTGCCAAACACTAGGCAGAGAAAAGGAGGAATAAGGAAGTAGCAAAGCTCAGATAAAAACTAGGTACTGTCCAACCTCTATTACCATCCCTAGCCACGAAATTCATACCAGAGTGGGTTTAGCACTGCTTTGCAAGTCGGCCTGCTACAAAGCACCGGCTCATACTGCACAGGCGGCAGGTCAAGACGCTCCTTCAGTGGGGTCAGAAGACAGGCCAGGGGCACAACCATCCTCGTGGCCTCCAGCCTGCTGGAGGGCCACACGTTCCAGCTGAAACGCACGCCATCACGCTCCTCATTTTGCTGGATGAACTCCAGGTACGTCGCCATGGGACTGCAGCAGCTCTGAAAGGACATAAGCAACACACTGCATGTAGATGCAGGACACTGCAGGACAAAGCCAATACATTATAATGAGTCAACCCCATTATCAAATGACCCATATAACTATATTAATCTCTTCTGTCTGGTGCTTTCGAGACATTCCAGGCAATTAAAACACCACTAAATCCAAAGACGAAACAAGGCAATCTGACAGTCTAAGCTAGATGTGAGGGTTTTTTTCCCTTGTGATCCATGTGTAACATCCCACTCAGCCTCATACTGGCTTCAAGGCAATCAATCCTGCCTGACCCAGGTAAGGGAAAAACAGGTTTTCAACATATCCTGAAGCCTTCAGCTGAAACCTCGGCAGGGGGAAGGAAGGCCAAAGCACTCACCACAAATGTCACCCTGACCTGCTTACAGATGGAAAGGAGCACATCACAAAGAGGTCAGAAAAGACCTTTGGATTCGCTCCAACAGCTCCATGTCCCTCTTGCGGTGTTGCCCCCAGAGCTGGATGCAGTACGGCAGGTGGGGAGAGCACAGACCCTTCCAAAGCCTCAGCAGGCGAGTGGCTGTAGCATTCCAGCATCCACAAGGGATCTCCTATGGAGCACACTGCTCACCCCCGCCCCTTCCAGCGAAGCTGCTGCTTCCTCACGGTGACACAGGGACCACCACAGATCACCCATCGCATACCCCACTGAATGCCCCCAGCCCCTCACATACGGGACACCAGTGGCTCCCCAGCCCCTCACATACGGGACA
>JANRGW010007771.1:0-41011 GCA_024733675.1 Psilopsiagon aymara
GGGGTTGTTTTGGGGTTTTGTTTTTTTTTTTCCACAGAATTCCATTTCCCTTCTTCACTTTTGTGCTGGTCTTGAGACTGAAGTTCTGTGATATGGACTGCACCTAGCAGCAGCTCCTTGTCACTGAAAGGGAGTGCTCGTTTCTCCAGCAATCCAAATGCTTCACTCCAGCTCCTGCTGCTTCTTTTGCATTAGCTCTGTTTCTTTTCCTCGTCCACTGGGGAGGACTGAATTCTCAGGGACTGAAGTCACTACACTGATGGAGAGCTAACCTAGCTGACAAAAAAGCAAGGAGGACTTTTCTGCTTGCATAGCTATATGAGTCAGCTTTCTGATGTGTGATTGAGAGTCAGGGACAGTTCAAGGGACCAGACAGATCCGCTCAATAAAAAATGAGAAGGCTGAAGGGGGCAAGAAGTGGGACGTCTTCTTTGCATGGCATTGAGCACTCTAGAGAAAGCAAGCATGTCACCATACTCACATTTCTCTTACTCTCCGTGTTCACCCAAGTAACTCCCATTGCAAATGCTTGTCTAAGTAAGGACATTGAATCAGTCCCTGTGCAAGTACTATAATGCCTTTCCCTGTTTCCCATCAGCCCCAATAACACAAGGATTTCAGTGTGGATTAAAAGCATCAATTCAAAAAGAAAAAGCATTATTTTCCTTTATTTTCTTGGGGAATAAGCCTACATTTGCTTGGCAAGTAGTCTTTTTTGATAGTCCATTGGCAAGGTTTTTTACTGTTCTATTTCCCTTGTAATGTTCTTATAGTGCAGTATTCTCCTCTTAGGGCTGCCTCCTGATAATAACCTGCATAATCAAGAAGAAAGTGCACTACAAACATGCATGCACCCCCATACACACACCCACCCCCTTCATGCTCTCTTTGGAAAGCAGGTGGATTAAAGTGTCTAAAGATTATGAGCTGGATCCATAGCTAATTCCAGTCATGGCTCCACTCCGTGTAGGAACTGGTCCTGCAGAAATTGAAAACCACCCCAGGAGCCAGGATATTCATTCATTTTAATGTCAGCTGGGTACTTGTAATTGTTGGTTAATTTTTCAATTTTGACATCTGAACTTTAATCCCACACTTCAGGAAAACAAATAGAAAAGTCATTAGTATCCAGATAAAGAAGAAGTCTATGCATAACTCTGTATTATTATTCAATCAGATGCTCCTTTGGGAAGATATAGCTTCTGTTAATTCATTGTTCGCTTTTTCTGTGTTTCTGACATTTTCAGACCGCAGAAGATGGTGGCATATGAGCTTTATTATTGACAGTTTTATGCTGTGTGATTAACTCTCATGACAATACTGCAAATCTTAATACAATTTTTTACAGTTATTTAGGAAAAATCTCACAGAGTCAGGCACTCAAATGCCTTTTAAAATGTGACCATCACAAAGTACCAAGAAAAATATAAACCTGCAAGTATAAGGAAAGATCCTCACATGCCTCAGTTTTCATTAATACATCTTTTCTCTGCAGAAGACTGCAGTCATTTGGGGAGGTGCTTTATAAAAGCTTTGTGATATATTTGTTACGTTCTTGTGGTTTAAGTCAGAATCAAAATAACACCACCAAAATCAGTGGGAGAAACATCATTTATGCTAGCTAATGATGTGATCTCTTCTGTGCTGATCAGTGGAGATAAGCTAATACAGCTACAGAAGCATCAAGGACTCAACGTGGAAACATTTTGCATGAAGTTACAGTGCTTATGATAATAAATCAAGAAAGGGAATTGCTAAATGTATCTGAGGCAATGGTGGATACATGTGGGGACCAAGAATCCTTGGTGTAATAAATGAAAAGGTATAAATAATGAGTTCTGCCAATTTAGTTTATTATTCAATAATAATAAATCCACAATTCCGAATGGAATTGCTCAAAATTCATTTTGTTCTGGTTTCCTATGGAAATGATGCCAAGGGAGATCTCACCACAATTATGTGTATTTTCCTGTATTTGTCCTAGTATCTTCCCAATCCAGTGGCCAATTCCACTCAGTTCTGACACAGGAACAACAGGCTCAGATATAATTAGTTTTTACAATTCTTGTGAAAATGGGCAGCTATGGAGAAGACAAAAACTGTGTAAGTAAGTGTTGCAAATGAGGGAGAGAGGGGAACGAGGGTCCAGATGTTCTGACAGAGAATTTACATGGGATTGAGGCCGCAGGGAAAGATTTAATTCATGCTCATATCTTTGAAAACTTGACTCTGAGACGAAGTCTTCAGAAAACCTAGTCTTACTAGTTTGGGAGTCAGTCAGGAATGGAGCCAAAATATTTGTTAAGTGTTAGCCAAAACTAAGGGTGGTTTTTTGATTATGGCTTTACTTACCTTAGCTCAAAGCTGAAAAGAGGAAAAAAATAAAGTTGGTCTAAACAAAATTTTGAAAAACAGTGTTTTTATCTTCTGAGGTTTTTTATTTGTTTTAATCCTATCTTAAAGATGAAGCCAAACTAAATTTCAAATCCTAATGAAATAATACAGAAATGAAAGCCTTATTACATCCGAAAGACTTCTTCTACAGAAGTGATGACAACTTGTGAATAGGCTATCAATTTGTAACTGTGTTTCTTGTCCAGTAAATTCTTAGTCCACAGAATTGTCCTGGGTTTGATAGTGCATTGGCTGCTCTGTTGACTGCCTAGAGATCATCAATACCTCATGCATATGAAGTCTGAAATAAAATTAACTGAGGGTCAAAAGTTTCAAATACTTTAGTAGAGTTAATTAAGAGGCTGGAGAATGGTGAGACCTAAATGGCATCGATGATACCATCTAACATAGGTAATTAATGTCTTGCTGTAGGGAATATGCTGTATGCCTGCTTGGTCAGAAATAAATTTCCCCAGACTTCTGTGTATAGCAGTATGGAAATTACCAGTTACTTGTGATTTATTGATGTGATGTTACCATCTGCCTCTGTTCAGCTATTTGTGTATTCCACAGCTGTGCTCTCACTGAATACAGCCATTAGGAGAAAATGCCTTTACTGGTGTATTGAGCCTCACCAAAAATTCCTTCTGAAGTTACGGCAAAATTCAGAAATGATGTGTGTAGTGAGGTGACACACACTGAAGCACTAATGGCAGGAATAGAGGAGATGAAACAGCTGATAAAAACAAATCTTTAACTTAAAATATCTTTTTTCTGAATGTCAGTGGTGCTCCTTCCCTTCAGTGGAAATGAGGGAAGACTCTGACATGAACTGCTACCTTCTAGTTTCTTTGAGTTGCTTAGCAGGTGGGTTATATTGCCTAAGATACACTTAGACTCTTATGTCATCTCTGGATACAGCCCTAGGCTGTGGCTGCACCTTTCTGAAAGATCATCTGTAGTCAAACGGCCTGCCTCCTCCTGTCTTCTTTCTAAAAAGCTGCTTCTTAAACTGCTCGCAGACTTCTCATGTGGAAGTGCCAGCACTTTAACTTTCCAGACATGCTTAGGTATAGGAAATCCTGCATGTTCTGGTCAAAGCCAAGCCTCAGCAGAGTCACAGACATAGCTGTGAGTTTCCCACAGCACCTAAGATATTGTGGTTCCAAGTCACAGGTATAAATCTGCATCCCATGAAAGAATTCTACCATTGATTTTTAAGGGAATAGCAAGGTATAGAATCTTCTGTGTGTTCTCACCATGACTTTAAAAATATTCTATTGTGTTTTCTTTACAGCCCTGGTGTCGATGTATTACCACTATCTACAATTATTTTGTGGTGACCAACTTTTTCTGGATGTTTGTGGAAGGCTGCTACTTACACACTGCTATAGTGATGACTTACTCCACAGACAAGCTGCGGAAATGGGTCTTTCTCTTCATAGGATGGTGTAAGTGACTTGTGTGTTTAAAATGGTGTTACGTGGTACCTGGCATTGAAGTGATAAAGACAAAAGCAGCAAGAATAAACTTTAAAGATTCCACTGGCATGAAATCTGACATTCAGACCTAAATTTGCCAGAACAACATGAGATCAGGTTTAGTTCTTCACGAAGCTAACAGGTTATTGCTGGATTTATCTTCTTCATTTAGGTCCTCAGGCACCTGGTGTTAAAGAGAGAGAGCTCTGAGGCTCAGCATTTTGTGAATGAAATAGTTCATACCATGTCTCTTCCATTTTGAGCAGCAAACCAGTGATCACAGCACAGCATGAGACAGAAAAAATCTGTCTGTGCCCTGTGGACCACTCAGTCTCAAGAGACACTTCTAAGTGCGGAGCTAACTTGAAGAGAAGCCTAATTATCTTCCAGTCAGACTTCAGAGCTGTCTTCTTTACTGCTGAGGGATTTGTTCCTAGAAAATGGCCTTTAATAAAGTCATGTGTAATCTTTGTACAGTCCTTGTGGCTACTCAAAGACAGAAAAATAGCTCATTGCATGCCCTGTTACTTAGTTGTACTGCGTCAGCCTGGCCAGAGCAATGGCTGCTCCTTTTCCCTAGCTGCATCGTCATAACCTGCTGCCCTGCTGAAAAGGATGTAAGGCTTGCAGTGGATGTAGGCTGAATATAAGTCATCAGTGCCTTCTCATCATGAATGCAGTAAAACACATACTGTACTGCACTACAGCTGTGGCCGGAAGATTGAGAGAAATTACTAGTACTTCCTACTGAGGTTTGGTGAGGCTGCATTTGGAATAGTGTGGCCAGGTTTGGGTCTCTTAGGTCAAAAGTGGTGTAGAAAAGTGAGATTATCCAGTAGAAGGCTGTCAGTGTGATCAAGTATCTAGAGGACATGACCTGTGAATTGGGGCTGAAGGAGCTGAGCTTGTTTAGTTAGGCAAAGAGTAAGTTAAGGCGGGATGTTAGATATCAAGAATGATTTGAAAGATAACTACAAGATAATGGAGCCAAATTCTTTTTGGTAATAGCAGCTGTTATAAGAAGGCACAATGGCCACAGATTGCAGGCTGGGAGGTTCCAAATGGATGTTAAGAAAATAGAAGATTTGCCAAAAGATAGTACAACACTGGAACAGATGATTTACCAGCTGTGGAATCTGTGACCCTGGAGGTGTTGAAAATTCAGCAAGGCTAAGCTCTGGCTGAGGTGGGCTGGTGTTGATAGTTCTCCTTTGAGCAGGAGATTGGAGTGGATACATTCAGAGGTCTTTCCGAACATGTCCATGGTTTGAACTTGGCCAGGAGAGGTTTCGCAAGACAAGCCCTGGGCAGGCAGCTTTTTTGCTTGAATGCAAAATCTGAGGTCAAACAGTACTAGTGAATTTGGCTGTTCTTTTCTGTTGAAAGAAGAAACATGAAAAAAAGTCACAAATATTTTCTTTTCTGAAAGCAGAATGCTGTTTTGTTCAGAAATGCCCCCTCCTCTCAGAGCTGAGCAGAAGTCATTGAATTGCAGTTCAGAAGGCAGAAATTATTTTAAAACAATGTGTGGCATTTACATTTAACCCAGAATCATATAGGAGAAAGGAAGAGTTGTAGAAGAAAGAAAATGTTTATGTGGGAAATTGATTAAATTTTTTTCCCAATATTTTTCGATTCTCTCACCAAACTCAGAAATGCTGTTCACATAGCACTCACAGACCCCCTGACTGGTTTGGTCCCTAGTATTTTTCTTCCATACCTCTCTCAGAGCCCTCTGGATTTCTGATGGCTAATTGTAGGAGTGGTGGAAGCTGAATATACATTTCCTCTCACCTTTCTGTGTACTTTCTGCCTCTGCTTTGCCTTCCCATACATGATCCTTTAATCATCATCATCATTCTCAAATTCCGCTTCATAGGGAAGACTCAACTCAAAAAAAATGTTGAAAATTTTGAATATGTGCTTCATCCAAAGATCCAAATGAGATTACAAGCTTCTTGCAGCCTGGGAAATAAATATTTAACCACTCACCTCCAAGTAGTCTTTAATGTTTTGCTATATCAACTGCGAGAAAATGAAAGGGACCACAGTTGCCTTAAAGTCAACCAGAATTGTTCTGATCTCTTACAGAGGTATACATGTGTGTTTCTTAATATTTTTATTAACTGTTCTTACTCTACCAGATGTTGAGATGATCTTTTTTATTTGTAAGAGGTCTTAGCAATTGTGATGTCTCAAGAATACCAAGATAAGATCACTGATATTTAGAGTCTTCAAGTGCTTTAATCAAGACTCTCCTCACACAAATCTGAAACTTCTTTGGTACCATCCATCCATCAATCCATATATGCATGGTTAAATCCTGATTTTTTTTCCCCTGCAGGTATTCCTTGCCCAATCATCATTGCCTGGGCCATTGGCAAGCTGTATTATGAAAATGAACAGTAAGTGATGTTAACATTTCTGTTTATGTGCCTCTCTAAATAGATTAAGAAATGCCTATAGGCTGAACTGAGAATTTAGAAATGAAGCTGATTGATAGGAAAGAGGAAAGGTCAAATCACCTCCATTCAAGCCCAGAACATCTCAAATTTCAGAGTACTACTTGAGTCAACTCCTGAAAATACCTTTCCCAAATATCCTTATCCAAGCCCTGAAGCTATTGTTTGGTGGCGCTATACGTGATTAACAGTCATAGTAATCTCTTTCATTGGGAATTTTGCTTGAATAAGACCTTGATAAAAACTACAGTTGAGTGCTTAAGAATTTAGCCTTCTGGGTATATGTAATTCAGTTGACAGTCTGCCAAGAATAATGTTATGGCTGGAATTTTCACATTTCTGTTTCTGGCTTTTCCAGTTAGAAGCAGTTAGTGCATGACATTGAAAAATATGGGAGATAAACATGCATCTGTGTTTTGGGAATGTTTCCCTCAAACTTCAGTACTGGTCAGATATATTTTCCAAGTATAAGCTTAACTTCTACTTTTCAACTAGTTAGTGTTTGGATCAATGCCTGTTGTCTGTTACAGCTCCCTTCCCTAATCTTAAAAAAAAGCTCTTTTCTCCATGAACCTGTTTTTCAAATGACCATACTGTTTGTCTGTCTGTAGCACATCTGATTAAATGTAAGCATCTACCTTGTAGCTGTCTGCATCTCCAGTAGTCTGCTGTGTCTTACAATCAGTGATGGTCAGTCAAAACAGTAAATGCAGCCTGGGGTGCATTTCATCTCATCTGGAAGGAGGTGTCCAAAGTAGGCTGGATGCATTAGACTTACTTGCACTATTTCTCCTGACTATAAAGGAGATGGGTAGGGTGACAGGCTGAGCTTTGGGCATCTGTACTATAGGCATGAGAGGAATTTTGTACTCTGCACTACTAACTTCCTCTTCTCTGATCCCCACAAACTTTTGAACGCTTGACCAATCTCTCTTCTGTAGCTTTAATGGTACTTTGAAGGTGATAATCTGATTCCCGGGGGTTATTCATATTGGCAGTGAGAGAGGCTGTCCTTCACTGATGGAAAAGTTCTACGTGATTCTGTCCCTCGCTACAGTAATCACACAGGAGAATTCATACCATAGTTTCAAAATGGCCAGGAAAACTTCAGTTGGAACTTGTCTCACGGGTGTCCAAGTCAATCAGGCCTGAGACATGACCTCATATCACCAGATTTCACTGATTTCTGAGCTCACAGACCTTCTTGTTTCTGGATGCATAAAGAATCACAACATTCTGGGTCTGCTTCATGGTCAGGTTCCAAGTACACAAGCCAGGGCAGCACAGCACCTGTCTCATTGTGCTGAAGCACTTCAGAACTCAAGAAATAGAGCTGAAGGAATTAGCTCAAGCAGCACAAACCAAAATAACTAAAACTTGTGTCTTGAAAACTGGAGAGGCAAAACACCACATGCTTTAATAATGGCAGTACACGTTAAACATTCCTGTTGTGAATGCATTCAACACCAAGGTTTGAACACCTGATTTTGGAAGACTGTTCCTCAATCCTAAAAGAAATAATGGAAAGTAGGACCCCTGACAGAACAGATTCTATGCCACAACATAGAATCATAGAATACTTAGGGTTGGAAAGAATCTTAAGATCATCTTAAGTTCCAAACCCACGTGCCACAGGCAGAGAAACCACACACTCTGTGATCACACTGCACACAAGATGGCCAGATGGAGAAATCACTACAGCATCTGTACCTGTGCATTCTTTCACCATCTTTGAACACCTGCAGAGTGAACGTGAAGGGATCTCACCTTGATGTGTCATAGAAGAAAAACGTGTTATGTTTATATAGGTACATGTGCTACCTCTCCTCAGCAAAAGTGTAGCTGGCTCACACCCTTCACAACAAAAAGGGGATACAAAATACAGTCATCAGGGCAAGAAAGACAAAAATATCCTATTTTGCATGCAGTGTATCTAGACTGTTCATGTTGAATTTCTAGGCTCAAGCTCTTGTCCTTGGGTGGATTATCAAATGGAGCTTGTGCTTTTAAATCCATGTCATGGACAAACTCATGCACTCTTAATTCATGCACACACAACATTTGCCTAATATGCTTACTGATAAGGGAGGTGCCGGGTTACTCTTGATAGATTCAGACAATTAGACCTAATGTCTTGGGGTGTTTTCACCTTTCTGTCTTGAATGCTGACATTTGCCTTGGAGTGAAATTTTCACACATATCCTCGATGCTTATCATAGCTGCTCTGAATGTATTGTGCACTGAGAAAGTCCTTATGGCTTCACTAGTGCCAGTCCTTTGATCTAGCACATGCAACTAGACAGACAGGCAGAGCTCTTTTAGAAGAAGAGCTGATAAGGGCATCAAGCTGTAAGGCAAAGGCTATAAAATTAATTCTGCTTTTCACATTTGTAGTAATACTGTATGCAGGGGGGACTCAGTAAAGTAAATGAACAGAAGAAAAACAAGAAATTAATAACTTGTTGAGGGCGTGTCAGTTGTCATAAATATTCAGTCATCTTCATGAGCATTAAAGCATGTAATAATTCAGAGAGCCCCTGCTCACTGCCTCCTGGCCTGAGGAAAGGAACAGATTCTGCTAAACAGTCAAACTGAAGCACATGTAGGAATACATCTCTGGGACATGTGTGTGAGATGTTCATGTGTGTGTATTTAACTTACTTAACAGTCTGTTCTCCTCTGCAGTCCATCGGCCACTGGGACAGTTTACACTAAATTTTGGGGCATTTACGGAACCCTTTCTCTGTGCTGGGATGATACAGAAATCATGCTTTTAATTTGAATTCTCCAAGAGTGTGCAAATATAGACAAATGAGAGAAAACTGAGCCCTGGCTTTGAGAAGTAATAGCTCAGGATACTGGAGAATCTCTCATCTGAGGAGAAGCTGAGAGGGTTGGGTGTGTTCAGCCTGGAGAGGAGAAGGCTCGAGGTAGTCTTATCAATTTTATAGATAACTTCCAGGAGGATATGAAGAAGGTGAAGCTAGACTCTTCTCAGTGCTACCCAGTGACAAGACAAGCGGTGGTGGCATAAACTGAAACACTTGAAATTCCATCTGAACATCAAAAAACACCTTTTTACTGTGAGTGTGATAGAATGATGGAAGAGGTTGCCCAAGAAACTCGTGGGGTCTTTATCCTTGGAACTACTCCAAAGCCAACTGGGCACAGCTCTGAGCAACCTGCTACAGCTGACTCTTGGAGCAAGGGAGTTGACTAGGCAATCCCCAGAGATCCTGCCAACCTCAGCTGTTCTGTGAAAACATGCTGCTCTCCCCAGGCAGCCTATCTTCATGCTCCATTTATCTGAACCACTGTGGAAATCATGGGTATTCCCCCAAGAGGTTAGACCTAGCAAACTGGACACATGAAGGGAACATACACTCTCCTGCAACTTCCAAGACTGCTTGGATATCCCAGTGGACAGCCCGAAATTCAGGACAAAATGGCAAACTCCTTCATCTGAGTATGCATTTCAAGTGTAGCTTAAGTTGTTTGGAGGTTGAGCTGGGGTTCTAGTTGTGCAACTGACAGTAATTTAAAAACTCAAAATAGTACACAGGAAGAATGTTTAGAAAATGCTTCATCCAGCTTCTTTGCATTTGTCATTTTTGTCCTTACTAGAGACCATGTTCTGCATAGTGAGGCAAATACAATCAGTACTGTGGAAAATATCCTCCACAGGGTTTTGCAGCTCTTTAACAAAATCTGACAACTCTTGAAAAAACAGTACTGTTAAGTCTCAATTAAAAACACACGCAAATTGTTAAAAATTATTGTAGCAATTTCATTGATGGACAGTTGGTAAGGGGAAGAATATTAGTAAGATCTAATTAATACTAACGATAAAGCCAGTGATGATTTTTATATATAAAGAAGTATCCAAGAACCACGAAGACTATTAATTAATGCTTTTCAGTAGGAGTGTGTTTATATATCTTAATCTAATCAGAACGGTCTTCCTAATTGTCCTCTTCAATATTCAGAGAGTGTTTGTTTACTCTTTCAGAGGTAAAAAAAAAAGAAAAAAAAGAAAATGGTTTATATTTTGCACAGGTTGAATTAAAATTCTGGTGCGGTAAGTAATTTTCAGTGGGTTTTGTTTTTAAAGAAATATACAGGGCTGATTTCATTGCAGAAATAATATCTTCTGTTGGATTTAAAGTGTGAGTTAAGATGACAGGCAGAAGGTCTTGCAGTATCTCAACTAAGGTCCCATACTGGACAGCTAGATTGTTAATACGGACTACAGCTAATTAAATGCAGGCATCTGTAATGTCAGTGGCAAATATGGGTCCTCCTACCCTTACTCACCTGATTTAACAGGTATATTAGAAACATGTAGTTCACAATGTAGCACCTACCCTAATGAGATGAACACTGTCCTAGAAAAGCTGCCTTTTTTTCTCCACTAACCACAAAAGGAATCTGGAGCATCAATGTCCTCAGCAGCTAACTGTTGTAGAAGTCTACCTTTGTCCACAACCTTGTTGCTTCAGATGGTGTGTTTATACACATGATGCTTCATTCAGTGCAGCCTTGGTCTAATACTGAGCATCAGATAATAAATATCAGCATTTTGTTTTTCATTATTTTCTTACAGTTAAACAATATATGAATTCCAAAGAGCATTGAGCAGCCTTTGCCATGGAACATCATGTGTGCTCTCCCAGCTCAGTTCCAATTTCTAGGCCACTAATTCTGCCGCATGCCTCAGTCTGCTTCTTATTAGTCCCTCTGAGAGATTCCACTGCTAGAACAGCCAGCTTCCCAGAAACTTCTCTGGTTCTCTGCATTTCAGGCACTATATAATAGTTCTCCCAAAATGCTCTTCAAAAGCCTCTGTCAAATGTACATCATGCAAGTTCTGGAGAGTTGTGTTTCCTGCCTTGGCACAGCTTGTAACTCCTTCATCTTCATATCTTTCCATCTGCGTAACAAAAAAATCCCCAAAAAATCAGTTTCATTCATTTAAGGCTGCCCTCGGGATTCTTCTTGCATAATAACTTGGCTGGAGGAAGTACTTTATTCCGTCTTGCCCTCATCATGAAATTTTGGAAGATTAGTTGCAAAATGGCCAATTTACACTAATTTGCAGTCAGTGCACCAAGGAATACAGACATGTCTGTATTTATAGAATATTCAAAGCTCTCTCATCCATTTGAAATTTAAAAGATGTAGAAATTCAATCAAGAAAATGCAAACAACTGTGTGATACTGAGTTGTGTTCCTAAATGCTTGCTGTATATCTCAATATTTCCATATAGACCATTCAGTAAGAGCATTTTGCAATGGGCAAACAGCTTCTTCTTCTGTTTTAGCAAGCAACACATTTTGGAGAAAAGCATTATGTGATTCAAAAGAATTCCACATGAACCATAGCTTGTCTTATCTCAGTTTATTTGCCTTGAACTCCTGTGGTCATGTCTTACAGACTGCAACCTCTTTGAGGCAACAAGTATTATTTCTTGCATGCTTGTAAAAGTGCAAATCGGAACCTGTCTCCATGGTCTCCTTGTTGCAGGAATTACCCTTGGTTTCATGCCTCCAATGGCAGTAAGCTTGCCTTTTGTCACAAGGTGAACGCAAGGAAGGCATGATTTTTCCTGTGTAGACTTGTTATGTGGTAACCACACAAGGGAAGAAAACTCTCAGACCCTTCAACTCCAAATTCCACTTCCTACGGGATCTGCAGCTCAGTGACCTAAACCTTAAGGCATTATGATAGCAAAATTTTATCTGCTTGGTGGAACTAGGATCCAGGCCATGTGGCTGTGTCTGTAATATTCAATTAGCTGGGCCTGGAATTGTCACTGAGGCTGGAGTCCAAATATCATGGAGTAGTTCCATCCATATTATTAAACCCTCTTGACCTCCAAATAAGGGTAGCTGCAGTATGTGGACCATTGGGAATGTCCTCTGGCTCGTGCTAGCTCCAGATCCATTATCCAGGAATAGTTTTGGAGTTGGCTATTGTTTGGCCTGGGCCAAAAATACACCAAGGAAAAATATGATAGTTTAAATGATTGAGTTCAGACCTGAGCCCAGTTTCTGATTAATTTACTGACATAAATATAACTGGTTTGTAACTCTCATTTAAGAGAATGAAGTGAACAACAGAATGGGTTGCTGCAAAATCATAGGTTTAGTCTGTGGTACACAACTGGGAGAAAAACATTTGTCATTGAGACATACTTGCTTTAGCCCTTTGTGGAATTTAAGTGTCTCTGGGCACTGCAACAGATAACAGATTATTTTTTGTCTTTACAAAGAGTATTTCTTCTTTATCCCTTTTTCAAACCCAGCAAGACACATCTTCTGCATCTTTCTTATCGCAGGTTCTCGCATTTCTTAGAAATATTTACATGGGCAATACCAAAAAACATAGTAGGAACGTGAGCATGAATGGTCTAATGGGAGGGGAAAATCAGGACCAGGTCTGTGTCCAAACTAAACGTGGCTTTGTAACAGAAAACTCAGTCACTTGCTGATTGTGTATATGACTAAATAACTTGGGAAATAAGGGAATATTTCTCTATAGTGCCCTTGAGATTACAATCTAAAAGAAGTGCATTCCCCTTTATAAATTATTCTCTTACTTGTTTGTTGTTTTTTTTCCCCTCCAGATGCTGGTTTGGAAAAGAACCAGGGAAATATATCGACTACATATATCAAGGGCCAGTGATTCTTGTTCTTCTGGTAAGCACGTGTGTGTGTGGGAGGATGCTGCCATCTTCCACTGAGGGGAAATTTGATAGGCATCTGTGATATGCCACATCTACTTTTATGTAAAATAAGACACAAACAAGGTCAAACGTCTTCAGCTGTTCTCTGAAGTTGCCACTGCAGCTAACGTTACAAGTCAGAATTACAGTGACCTAGTTTTGACTGTTTCCTTGACCTCAGGGCATTCTTTACTTCTCCATCTGTAATGCTCTTTGCTTTGGTACGATGTTCTGAGATGTGGCAAGGAAAAATGTTCAAAACCAGAAGGTAAGTAAAATACCCGTTCATCCGCTTGAGGCTCTTGAGAGCTAGGGCAATTCCATCATGCACAGATTAGAAAAATGTAGTCATTATGGTAAGGAATTGCATCTCCTTGTACAGGTGTCTAGATCTTCTACATCCTCATCATTGCTGTGTATTTGTTTGCTAGCTTTTCTGTTGTTAAGTTTCGTTTTTAGTGCCGCCTACAGTTAACAGGCTGTTTATCTGTTTACCTAACACTGTCTCCTGTGCCAACAAAGGATAGGCAGAGGAAGAAGGAAGCTCATTCATAAACCATGTTGAAACATCAACTACAGCACAGTGATGCTTTCTCAGAAAATACTGGGTGTGGGTGGAAAAGATCAATGCTATTAGAAAGGACAATGCTGAAAAACCTTATTCTATTCTTCCACTCCTTTGCTGTAAAAGCCACCTAGAAAGAAGGCAGATATCCTAACAGAGAATTCACAGGGCTCATTGGGGTCCCCTCTCAGGGAACCAAGACTCAGTATAACTCCCTTATGCCATTCCAGTGCTTAAATGCTCCAGAATAGGCAGCTGCTGCCAGCTTTTTCAAAGCCTTGTGCTCTCACCTTGTCAATGCTGTGCCTTCCATGTGATTCAACGTGAAAAAAACCTTCTCTGTTACCTAGAAAGCTAGCTACTAATCTGAATGCTTCCTAACCTGAAATGAGTTAATTTCTATAATCATTAAGATGCAGCAAACAGGCAATATTGTGTGTAGCTAAAAAGAGAAAAAATGTACTAGGAGTCAGATTTTGTCTAAAAACTCTTTTTTTATTATTTTCTAAGGAGAGAAATACAATTGGTGTGCACAATATAATTGTGTGTCACCTAGGGAGATATCCCAAACCTACAAATAGCCTCACAGTAAATTGTCTCACTGATATAGAGAGTAACTCACAAAGGAACCCTATTTAGACAACACAAGGTAGAAGGCTTGCAGTACCTGTAGCATTAGATTTCAGATCATTGCCTACAAGTCTGTGAATCTATCGTAACACCTTTAGTCAACAAGATCTGTAAAATCCTTCTGGCAGATACCACAGGTACCTTAGAGTCTTGAAAATAGCTTTGTTCTCCCAAGAACTGCACTTTATAGACCCCAAAGAGGCACAGAAAGTAGAGGTAAGGTTGGAAGCTGCCTCTTTATATACAGGTCTACCTCTAATTTAGAGCAGCCTTGAGACCCCTCTAAGCTGAGCCAGTAACTATTGCCCTGAACTGACATTCTGCATTGAACCTTTCTACATTGGCCTGTGCTTTAGCCCTAATTAAAACACTAATGAGATGACGGCAGTAATTGCATTGTGGGTTGGAAAGCAGCTGATATATTTTTGAGAAGTAACATAAGGGCAAGCCCTTCCTTCCTTCTCCTTATGGTTACTCGCATCAGAAAGCACTGCTGGGAGTGAAAAGAAGCTTTCTGGAATTATAATCTTAAAGGCAAATCTGAAAATTCCTCTTACAATATACTCCTGATTGTTACAATATGCCCCCGCCCCCCCTTTTTCTCTTCAAACTAGCAGTTGAGTCTTGTGTTTATAATTAAAATATATAACTCCACAGTGTGTTAAAGCAACTTGGCAAGGTCATTTTTTGATCCTTATGCGAATAAAATCAAATCATATATAATGACTCAAGCATCACTTATTATTAAAGGAATTGCTGACCCTTTCAAGAGTGCCATGACAAATGCTGGTTTACAAGCACTGAAGTTTGATGATCTGACATGTACTCTAGGCAACACAGTCAAACGCTGACCCCCCAATATGTCAGTATGCCTCTGCCTTACACAGATGGGGACAAAATGCTGCTTTCCTCTTCCCTCCAGTGAACAATGGTCACCAGAAATGGAACACACAAAGATTTCACAAATACAAGCCTATGATCTCTTTCAGCCACAGCTATTGAGTTGGATTTGAACAGATGAAGAATAAAAATTTTTAACTGAAGTTTATGTTTTATGAGAGAAAAACATAGCAATTCTAAGAGGGACATATCCCTGTATACTGGGAGCTCACACTAAAAACTTCATCAAATTACAGTCTCTGTCCACATGTGATCACTCAACCTATGGCAGTTAAAATAGATTTCACCCACTTTACTTAACTAAGAACCAAGTTTCCAGCTTACAGCTCAGCTGAGTTTTGGTTACTTGTTTGACAAAGGTAGCATCATTATATGTTTGACAGCATCATTGTACCAGCCTGTGGCAATATGATTTGAGTCTTCTTGGTAAAATTCTTCGTTCCAGAGGGATGAAACCTGTTTCTAAAGATGCTAAGTCTCTTTAAAAGGTATGAGGATTTTGTCTGTCAAAAATTATTTCCACTCATTTTGATTTCTCATTTTACTGCCTCTGTGCATTGAGCTGCTGCAGTAGAAGACAGCATAACACCAGGAGTTCCAGAGTCATGAAGGAGTTCTAAGCCTTAGTGGGAAAAAAAGATTAGCCCAGAATAAGCCCTTTGTTCATGATAGTAGTCCTCTAGTCTATCTTTAAATCATATTATTGTCTGTTATATCTCAGGGAACAAAGACTTCGAACAATGCAGTAGAGAGATTTCTTTGATTGCTTTCCTACTTGTCTTTAGAATAAACCTGAATGCTGACATGGGCTGAAAACAAGAAACAATTTCTGAGACAATTTCAGAGGCAAAGGAAGCTGGGTATAAATGCCGATATGCTGATCCTAAGCATTGAGTAAGAAACTTGTATATTGACAAAAACTGTGAGAGGTAAAATGTAGGTAATCATCCTTCTTTGCTTCATTTCTGAATAGATTTTGGTTTGAACATATTCCAGGAGAGATCTAACCATTGGGTACATTGGATGCTTTGCAGTTCAATAACACTACAAAAATGCGCTCTGCTAGATATCTTCTCTTGAAATTACTGGGGTTTTTTTAATTCTGGTGTCTTTCCTCAGAGTGGCATAACAAAGTTTTAATTATACATCCCTCTCAGAATATAAAGTGGCGGAGGGTTGGAAATACATGCCAGAGAACTGAGCTTCAGCCTGATTTTATTAAGAAAAATTAACTTCTTACATGCGATTTTAAATACAGTCTCTGTCAAAGAACTGGTGAACCATTTAAACAGCAAGATCACAGGACAAACCACAGGGGCACCAATAGGCACCAGAGGAATCTACTTTTTTTCTCAGTAACTACTGTAGTGAATTGGACTGCTCTGCAATATTTCACAGAGCTAAAACTGAATTAAAATTTAGATTTTTCAAACAGGCAGATCAAATATTTAGGGTTTTTTTTCAAACCTTTCAGTTTTAATAGATTTTTTTCCTTTGTGCTTGAGAACTGAACAGTTTTCTAACCTCTGCTTTTTGGGTCTTATTGAAAATAATTAACCGCAATCAATTAATTGCTGGCTTAAGTGGGTATATGAGCTGATAGGAAAACCTGGAGATCACTTCTATCTCTTTCCTTCTTCAGCTGTTTACTTTCAAACAATGTAGATTGCTGCTCTAGCTCTTAGTTTCCCCAGCTATAAAGCGATCTTAATGACACTTATCTTCCTTTGTGAAATGATTTGAGATCCCTGGATAACAAGTGCTTTAGAATAGTTAAGTGTTCTTATGAGTTGAGCTCTTCCCTGTTCCAGTGTGGAATTTTTCTCAGGAGACAGCTGACTTGTACTGAAGTGGTCTTTATGATGTGCTAATCATTAAGAACATGCCATTTTTGTGGTGGCAAGATCAAAGCTTGCCCCAGTACTCAAGATGTGACCACGCAAATCAATTTTCATAGCAGCATCCTATTCTCTGTCTTGTTTTCTTTTGCTTTCTCAGCAATTCCAAATTTTTTTGTTTCCTTTCTTGAATCATCTCAGTTCATGATGACTTAAACCTGCCCTGCCTGGGGAACCACCAGATGGACTATTCACAGCAGCATGGCTGTGTTTTAGGGTCTCATGTCATCCTGGTAATTTTCAAAGTGCTGATTGAGTGGTAGATGAGTTGGTTATTGAGGGGCTCTTCCTCTCTCTGGGCAAGAACTTTCTGTGTGCCATTGTTATTTTTGCAAGGGGTAGTTTTTCTGGTGTTGCAACATTCAACATGTTGCTGGCTTCAGGTGAAATAATTGGAGAGAAGCCTTATTGAATCACGTGTGACTAGGGACCCCATGCTAGTTGATTTGGCTGGGGAGTAACCTGCAGTGTGTTTCTTTAACAAAGCTTTTTAAATACAAGATGTTTCAGGAGAGACAGAAGGACCAGCACAGTGGTAAGAGTGGTGTTACAAGACTGGAAAAGAGGCTGACGACATAGTCATGCATGATACAGGGTTCTAGTGAAGAAATGGTGTGATCTCAACTAGGACTGGAATTGTGTTCGGACTTGAGTTTAGGTGGCAGTGTGGGCAAAGAAGGGCCTGTGTGCTGATGTGTAACACAGACATTAGGTGAGGAAGGTGCTGTCTGTTTGTTTACCCACTCTCTCCCTTCCTCACAAAACACACCATCCTGTGCAGACTTCAGGATGGGTATAGTCCTGCTGTGCTTCCCTTCCATAGTCTCCTTAATCATGACCATCCACCACATTATGCCTTGCTTTTCTTAATCATAACTCATTATTCCTGATCAGATCATATTTTCCAGCACTTTGCTACATGCCAAAATGAGTCACTGTGGTGCCTGTAACCCTTGGAAGGAAAAATTTTATGATAAAAGACCCTGTTTGAGTGTATGTCAGGACAGTATGATAGAAAAATTAAAACGAGACATTAATAAACTGGCAGACTATTCATTCGAGGTCAGGGTGACAGTATATAATGCTCCAGCTAAAATGACTGCTCTGATGCCAATTTGGGTTACTTAATCCTGGGGTGGATTTTATCACGTTGCTTAAAAATGCGAAGTGTGAATAGAATAATATTTACATTCCCTGGGAGGAAAAAGGAGCAAACATTCTAGGAAGCACTGAAGTACAAGCTTTCTGTGAAGCATAAAATAGAAGGCCTAGCAGAAATGAGCAAAATAAATGCTAATTACTCATTAAACTCTCAGAAGAAGAAGAGCTCAATTACTTCCCATTTAAATTCCTCAGCTTAAGGAAAACCGTAAAGAAGCCTTCACAGTCAGCGTTCCATCTTTTCCATGTATTGAAATACTTTGTCTTTCATCTCTCTAAGGGAGATAAATTTCCTCTCAAGTGGAGTTTGGATTTTATGGCAGAAAATGTTTATGACCTAAATCTCTCACTGAAAAGTTTCTTTTGGTTCAAAAGAGCTTCTGGGTTTGTATGTTCAGATTATAATTGATCAGTGCCAAAACAGATGGTTCAAATGGTTTTTGGATCACTGGCTTATAGCGCCATTTTGGGGCTCTGAATTTTAATCTCAATTTAGAAATGGAAACACTAAAATTCCAAAGCCCTGGCAAGATAGGAAAACTGCTTATTTCTTATCTGTATTTGGAGAGAGTTTTATTCCAGCAGTAAGGATATTCTTAGCATATCATAAATAAAAGGAAGAGAATAAGAGATAAGCTGGTCTATTCTGTCATCAAGACCTCACCTTTAGATTCATTTTACCTATCAATGAATATAAAGGGAAAAACCATTAGTTCTGTTTTGTATTATGAAGCAGAAAACATATATAAACAAAAATGAATAAAAACATCAAATGAGATTAAAGATAAATAAAAAGGATGCACTGCCTGTCATCATTACTTCTCTTAAATGTCCATTCATCAGCCTTCATTTATGGAACTAATGTGTGGGTTATGTTAGATCTGTCTAGTTCTGAGAGAAATTAATTTGTTGACACAGAGCTCCAATAATAACAAGAAAGTCCTTGACAAATAGTTGTGTCCTAGATACAGTACAGAATCTCTTTCCTAGGAGCACTCATTTGCAGTAGTAAGATCTTTCTTACTTTGAAACACTACTACACATATATACATAAGCAATAAACACCAGAGGCTTCATCTTCTTTGCTTGTTAATCAGAATCAATCTGGTAGTCACTAGAACTAGGCTTCATATAATATAATGTCACAGATCCTCAGTAGATACAGCCACACTCATTCAGTTGAAGCTCAGATACCCCTGGAGAAGGTGAAGATCACTGGATGATTTCTTTGGGCAATGGTTCAACTCCGAGCACTATTTATCCAAAAACACTCATTTAAAATACGTCTAATGAACCACTGTTGAGAGGTACCTGTTTCTTTCCACTGAATATGAGTAGAATGTGGGATAACCAGCTGCCTAGAAGTAATCTAAAATGAAATTATGCCAATCCAACTCAGGTATTTGTGCTTTTACCGTGTGATGAAATCACTTTATAGACGAAGCCAAGTCACTTCACTCCTAGGTACCTAATGTAGCAAGATACACCATGACACCAAAAATGGCTGAGTAAATAAGACCACTCACCTTGTAATACAGCCCTGTAATGTATGCCCTCCCAACAGGTCATGTAAGGAGGCTCTGCAAAGTCGGGAAAGCCATCTCATGCTGAAGTAAACATCTCAGATAAACAGGAGGAACTATATTGTAAACCTACTTATTTTTCTTCATAGGTTATTAAAAGAAGTAGTGGTAACTAGCTCAGGGGTAGATATCTACAAGCCTACTGAGTTTTATTGTGAGCATGAGACCTAAAGCATTCTGTCTGGCATTTGAAGGACAGCAAAGGAGAACTTTGGGACAAAGATACAAGGAAAATAGCATAATAGTAAGATGTTTGCAAGACCATCCACGTCGTTGACAAGTACAGGATTGCAAACATTAGTGAAAGAGGCAGGGTGACAGTCACTCCGAAATGAAGACTTGAGATTGTTCAGTACATCCTCAGGTGTATTTTAGTGTCTGGTTTTGGGCTCACAGGTTTGAACACTGCCCAAGTGACTAGGGGTATTCAATGCATGAACTTGCGGTGAGTGGCCTCTCTCCTAGGAAATATTACAGAAATAATGTCCCTAGCAGGCTTTCCCGTGAAACTGGACAGCTTCTTGAAAGTAAACACCGATGTGTCTGCCTTCCTGTTGCTGCTGTAGACAGTTGTGGTCTCTTACCAGCCCTGTGTCACGTGGACCAGTGCCACCCATAGGCCTTCACTATGTGAAAGTTCCTGAAATGCTCCTGTGGTCTGTGCTTGGGTAGCTGAATTGTCTCTCTGAATGTGGCCTCCATTGGGTTGCTCAGCTTTTGGTGATACCCAGCACAAGCAAGCTTCATCTGAGATTCAGTATTACTGCTGCCAACCAGATGAGCTAGCCACCTGTCACAGAGATCAGCACAAACATACATGAAAATTTAGGTGAGAAGTATTAATATATCCTTTCTGTATATCATCAGTGTTTTCTTTCTGCAACCCTCGAATAGGAGGATCTTAGGGGAAAGAGTGTGAGAATGAAAAATAGATTTATACAAAATAAAGAGCTATTTCTAGAGAAGTAACTCCCAAACTTTTCAGCTAGCAATTCTTCTGGACTGATGAATCACACTTCTGCAATTTAATTTCATAGAAGATTGAAATTCTTATTTTTTCTGATGCACCCTGTGGCAATTTGAATTTCCAGTTCCCTCCTGTCATGTCAAAGTAGGACTCATGAAACTTGAAATGCTTTTTCCTGTTCAATTCATCATGTTAATCCCATGTGATTAGTCTTACTTATATTTGGAACTTGCCCTTCCCTAAGAGTGCATAATTTCATCTGGCAACTTCCATTACAATTGCAAACGTGGCAAGTTCTGGATCAGTGCCCTTTTTGCATCCTCAGTAGAAATAACACAAAGCTAGCTCTGAGCTGACAAAAAACCTCAAGATTTAGTAGCAGAATTTCAGAAGCAGAAGTTTTCTTTCTGTGGGAGAGACATTCCCATTCACCTCCCTGTCAGTAGAGGTTCCCTGAACATTTTCTGAATTGAGGAATGGTGTAGTCATCAATGTGAGGAGTCAAAGTTTCCAGCCAAACCAGTGATATGAAGCTGGTTTAGTCTCTGATAAATAGAGAACCATTTAACGTCAAGCTCTTAAATATGACAAAGACAATTCTAGCAAAAAAAATACAAACTGCACTGTTTTATTTATTTCTTATACTGCCTAAAGCCCTGCTCTGCTAAGAAAATAATCTCAAAAATGTCACGTTAACTCCTAGAGCAGCATTTTTGTATCTATCTCACATAATAAGTGTTTAATGTTCATGATTACCAATGCTGCCAGTCTCCCTGTGTCTATTCAGGTGCTTACTGTACCATTTCTTATAAATAATGTTAAGGCAACTGCAGGGGATGATCTGATGGATGCCAGGATACTGCAATCATTGAAATATACCACACTGCATGAAAAAATAGTAGCCTATTTTGAGAACACCTTTAAATTGGCAGCTCTGCTACAGCATTCAAGAAGAGTTGGGGGTCAATCACAGAATCATTCCATTCATAGGCTGCAAAATGCCAGGAACCCTGGCACTCTGGAAATGTGTGTGAGATAAATGTCTGCTCAAAAGCATAGGCTGTGACCTCGGCAGTCCTGAGATAACAGTTCTATCGTTCTGACAGTGTACACCATCCGCAGTTTTGAGACAGGAGACAGATCAGTATCTTGTAAACTACCCTACTTCATGTGTTGAACGCAACCCAAAAGTTGCTCCTTGGTGCCAAATCCTTCTGCTGATCACAGTCTATAATCCCAGATCTTCTTTTTTGGGGTTGTTTATTTTTTTCCTTTTGTGTTTACACTGAGAGGAAATTTATGTAACAAGGTTGCTAGCAATGCCAGAGCAACAATAATTAGAGCAAAACTGAATTCTCAGTGGTGATATGGTAACAGAAATAATAATTACCTAGCTCAGCAGATTAAAAAGAATAGTGGTAAATACAATCATTTCACCTTAAAGACTGCAAAAAAAATAAGGATTTTTCAGGTATGGTTAGTCTGCTGTGTTTTAAATGTCTCTTGCAAGTGCAAGGTGTAGCTTTCACTGAACAGAAAGGGAGTCTGGTGTGGCTAGCTCACATTCAGATCTCTGCAGTGTGGCCTTGTACTGTAGGCCTGGGAAGCCCTACCTAACCATTACAGCCTCCTGTGGCATGGAAAGATGGTTTCAGTGCAGGGAGCCTTGGGTGAGCTCAATCAGAAACAAAGGCAAGTAGCCAAACAAATCACACCTTTAGTTCCTTCTGGCACCCAGGAAAGGAGTAATAGAGCATAAAAATAAGTACCTTGCTGGGACCTTGAATTTTGTACTCCATTTTCATTGCCGTTTTGAAAACATTAATAGCTGTTGGATATTTGCTGCATAGTCTGATATCACCAGTAAACTTCTGAGTCTGTTGCAATCACTGGTAAAACCAAAAGGCTGTTTTCAGATTGGAACTGCAGGGAGTATCGCATCCTTTAAGCCATTATTTAATTCACCAGTCTTATTTTTTCCTCTCTTTTCCTTCTTTTCCAGATAAATTTTGTATTTCTATTTAATATAGTTAGGATTTTAATGACAAAGCTGAGAGCTTCTACCACTTCAGAGACAATACAGTACAGGTAAGTGAGCTGGTGCTTCTTGCTGTTTCTGGTGTTAAGAAAGAACTGCCTTGCCTGTCTTGCCCTTGTCTCATCTTTGTCTTTCCAGATGCCACTGTTGATCTCAGAGGGTGTCTTTCTTACCTTTGAGCTCATACAGTTAAGTACACAGTATTTATTTTTGCAGGCTACCTATAAAAGTGTACCTGCATTTTATCTGTCCACTCCATTTCAATGTCCAAGCAAAGCAGTCTAGGCTTACAGGCACAGCCATGTGCCCCACCACAGTCAGCAGCCTCTTCGCCTCCTTCAGGTTTGCACATACCAACACACACGTGAAATTTCTCACTTCCAGTGAAATCAGAAGGATTTGATTTCAAGTGGGGATAGGAACTTTATCAATTTCTGTATGTACACAAGCATATGTATTATATGAATATATCACAACTTCTTTCACTAGGCCATTCATGCATCTAAATCAGTGAAAAACTATGGGGTCTCTAGGAGGTTGCTTTTCTGTCCCAGTCTCTAGCTTTGTAGGTGCAGAACAATACAACATGAAGACTGCCCAATAAATCATGTGCATATGCATATTGAGATCCTTGATCGTACTAATATCCTAGCAGAGCGAGAAGTAAAAGAAGATCAGAGCCTGTGCCGAAACACTCATATCTGTAATCAATTGCAGTACCATTACTGATGATTACTGTGTGCATCCAGGTACTTATAGTTGGGTTTAATGTTCTTTTTGAAGTGTAGGGTATGGGAGCAAAGGGCGACTATGCCCCTTCTAAGCTGGTGCCAGCATTAGTGTAACCACTCAGTGGGTTGCATCACGGACCTGATCCTCAGCAAATCATTATCGTCAGAAGGGGTGGCCTCTCAGGTAGATCAGCTCCCCGAGCTGGCTGGCTGTGCAACTTGACAAACACAGGTATAGCAGAAAGGAGAAGACAGGAATGTTTAGCTCAGAGCAACAGAAGAAAGGTGGCCTGGCCCCTTCCAGAAGCAGTGTGGGCTTAGATCAGTCTGAGCAGTCTGGTAGCATTTGCAGTACCTTGCAAGGTTTGGAGCATTTATGGACAGACAGGTCCTTACACTGGGAAATATCACAGTAAGATTGGTCTCAATCCTCTAGGTCACTTCAGGATAAAATTCCAGTGTATCAAGCTGATGCTTGAATCCTGATGTCCTCAATTTAGCCTGCTCTTGAATTTGGAGGCAATTCTGCTGCAATAATGGGGTTTTGTTGTTTTGGCTGATTCCTTCTTTTTACTTCTGTTTGGTGTTTGAAGATAAATGTGACGTTAATGCAGAAGTTTGATTTTCTTCTTCAGACATTTCTCTGCACGATTCCTAAGAAATGAGAGGAGAAAATACCCCTTTTTCTTGCTCAAACCTTATGCCATTACACTAATACTAGCATGGAAAAGCCCTTATTCAAATTTCAGTACATTTTTATCCCTCCACAGTTTGCAGGGAGCATTAAAAATATTAGATTCTGAGGCAATCTAAAGTAACTGCCTTCATCCTTGAACAGATGATGGTGATCTTATCCTTGCTACAGTATCTGTGAGGGAAACTTCTTTTTCACAGCCTAAATAGAAACCCTTACAATTCCAGGAAAGCCTGGGGCAGGCCTTGCTGCTTTAAGCTGAGTAGTACAAACACTTGTTAAGCAGGTGTTAAATGATGTGGCAGCTACGTTGTTAAGACTCTCACTCTATCATGACACTGGTGATGTTTCTGTGCTCCTCTGCTTTCCTACCTGCCTGTCTTTATTTACGTGCTACAGCATTATACAGAGGTTTTTACAGACTTTGCAAAATTGCAGCTTCTGTGTGTGTACAGCACCTAGCACAATGAAGTGCTGTTCTGCAACTGATATCCCAAGACCCTATTATAGCACCAGTAATACAGATTAGCCGCTCATAATTCTGTTAATAATGACTGTGCTTCACTGTGTACAACCTGCTTGTTGATTATTTATTAGACAGCCCTAAGAAATTGAGTTGGGTGTGCAGTTGTTACAGAAAGAGAGAAAACATTTACACTCCAGACAGAATCAAAAGATTGGTATAGAACAGGTCTCATGAGCACTGCATTCCTGCCTTGGTCAGCAGCTAAATTGTGCATTTATCACATCACCCTGAGCTATAAGAAATCACTCACCAAACCTGCAGAGAATCTCAGGGCTTCAGCAAAATTAAAGCCTCATTGATGGAAAAGAAACGCTCTAGAGGAAGACTAGAGAGAAAGTGAGGGATATAAAATGGTTCCCATTTGTCCCTTGGAGCTCACAGTCTGGGGACAAACAGCAGGATTTAAAGGCAAAGACTTTCCCAGAACATGTTTCTCCAAGCGGTCAGGCAGTGGTCAGAAAATATTAACTTACAAACTCACCTGTGGCTTCACTACCCAAAGTGGAGGCTGTCACTCTTTCCGTGGTCCTCTGTTAAAACTCTATCCAGCTTTTCAGACATGGTATCCCAGAGGCTCCATCTTAAATATCCTTTCTCAAGCCCTAAGAAACTGGTATTCTTTATTGCCCGAGGACCCTAGGAGCCTTCATTTTGGGTTACACAATAATGTGGTGACAAACCTTGGAACTGTTCCTGTGCAGGCAGGCTGAGAAGTGTCTAAAACTTGGATGTCCTCCTGGGAAAAAAACTCAAGTTTTTGGCCATTATGCAAATATAGGCTTCTACCGCTGTCCTCAGCAAATGCTCTAGCAGCATGCCTCGTGAGATGGAGGTACCCTCAGGGAGAACTTGGATTCCCTAACTCTTCACTAGTGATAGACACTGGACAGAAGTTGACATGAATTTCTCTCTTAAAATGCTTCTTTCCTCCAGTGACTATACATTTCAGACAGCCCTGACATGTCTTAGGCCATCCTTTTGTTTTCTTCTCACCCTGTTTGACATGTGCAGGTGCTGAACTGTCTTAAGGAGACACTTCAGTTCCCTTTCTAGCAGATGCAGCTATATCACTTCCCTCTGAATTGCTTTGAGACTCATCCCCTCTCTCCACTAAGGAGTGGTTTATTTGGATTGGGTCAATCTACAGTGATTCAGATAATGCAGTTGTTTTTTCTTGTATTCACTTGTGTTTTCTGTTTCCTTCCCACAGGAAGGCAGTCAAGGCAACGTTAGTTCTTCTACCTCTGCTAGGCATTACCTACATGCTTTTTTTTGTCAACCCTGGTGAAGATGACATTTCCCAGATTGTTTTCATCTATTTCAATTCCTTCCTGCAATCTTTTCAGGTAAGAGAGTATGTTTGCAGGTGGTATCAGTTACGGCTGAAAGGATCCTCAGTGTATTTCAGCCATGAAATGTATGGCAATTAAGTCCATGATAGAAATATTAGTTGAAAATAGGTCAGCTTTGCTCATGCTTACATAATAGATACATAAGCATATCGTGTGGAGTGGACATCTCTCAGGTGTGTACTGGAGGGATTCATCTCCCTTAATATCAGTGCTATGTTCAGGCTGTAGCTGCAGATTCTCACCTGGCCTCCGTCTAAAGCCAACAGAGAGAGAGATGATGTTGCCTCTATCGTTACTACCCCTGAAATCGGCCTCCCAAGGAACCATTCTCTTCACAAAGCACACAGTGAGCTGAGACTTAGTGCAGGTGTTGCTAAAGCAAAGGGAAACAACTGCCAGTTGGGCTCACTTGACTAAGACATTATCTGTTTTGCTTAGTCTCTCACTCCAGCTCTGTTGCAGTGGTGGATGCACGCAGCTATCAGACTATACCAACTAAGAACTTATACCTATCTCCTCCCTCCCCTTAATTTAATAATTCTGAAAGGGTAAAGGGCAGTGGAACATGAGTAATTGTGTCAGCCTTCTGGATTTGTAGGTGTGTCCTACAGCTTTACCTCCACTTAAAGACCTTACTGAACTAGGGTGGAACTATGTTTGACATTTATGTTTTCTCTCTCATATGGGCAGAAACAAGCACTCTGATACCCAAGATATCAATACAGATATACAGCACACACACTGTCAAGCCAAATCCAGGGTTATGGATTACAAAAGTTTTGAGGTTTGGGTTACTGTTTTTACTGATTGCTTTGAAAGAGAACATTCCACCAGAATTCACAACTGAATATCCAAAATGAAAAATGTCCCTTTTTATCTAAGAACAAAGGAATCTTAGCTTTTATTAATGAAAATGTTTTTCATTTCCTAAAATTAATTGTACTGTTTATCTGCTGATGCTCAATGTTTTAAAAAATGCTACACTTGTTATTTTATTGTTAGTGTTATAAAGAAACATGTAAGAAAGAAACCACAGGAAATCTCTCCTTTATGATGACAATAATTACAGTCCATTTCTGAAAACAAAATGGGTAGGATTCTGTTCACAGGTTTAGAGGTGAAAGTGTCATCACATTGTCATCTGAGCTTCCATTATAGTCATTACAATCTTTGCAGTCATTACAGGGGTCTAGTCACTGCTGTCAATAGATTCTGCACGCAATTCAGCTCAGATGAGCTTAAGCAGCCTGATGATATGCTTGCCCACACAAGACCATCAAAGGTCATTTGGCACCTCCCTGAAAGTGTCTGAGATGTCCATATAGGTCTGGCAGGCATGCCATAGCACCTGTGAAGGGTTTGTGCTGTTTTGGGAAGGCAGCTGGAAGCCGTAGATATGCTTCAGCACAGCTGAATGCCCTCTATTAGTAGAAGAGCTGCCTAGATTCTAGCTCTCATGTCTCACCTGTGAGCTGAAAGACACTATTTTCTCAGTACTGAGTTCATCTGTTTAAAGGTGAATGATCTCAACAAGATTATGTTTTCACTCAGGATGATCCCAGCTTAGTCCCTGATTCTGTGTGTTAAAATTCATACTTAATAACTGACTTTTTTTATCCTTTACAGGGTTTCTTTGTGTCAGTATTTTACTGCTTTTTGAATGGTGAGGTAAGTAGGGTCTCCTGTCAGTGTAATTAATTCTTGGGAGGTGGAACTTAGTTGAATGCCTGATTATAGAGACATGAGATGTTTTTTTACATGGGGTCACAGTCCCTTCAGTCTGTTGCTCTTGCAGAAGTTTCTGTAAGTGTGCATCGGAATTTCCCAGTTCTCTTTATAGATGTCTTTTGCTCATCAAAGGTTTATCAAAATCAGGTTATTACTTGGGAGATCAGGGTAGAGGAAAAGGAGTTTTCTCAGATTTTTGTTGTTCATGTTCATTTTAAGGCTTTTTTTGAAGTTTCTCATTAATTATAAATATATTTTCTGGGCATACCTGAGCGTTTCTTCTGAGCTGAACCTTGTTAAAAGGTATGCTGCAGGTGACCCATTTTTATTTCATTGTGGCCATGATAAGCTGAGTGAGTTTTTCTGTGCACGTATCTCTCTGAGTGATCAGTGCTTACTGCATTCAAAAAAGAGGGTTGAGAGCAGTGTCACTGGTGTTCGTAAGAATTAATTTGAAGTACTGCTACTCAAACAAGAAAGGTTTCACTAATATCCCTCAGTGTTTGACTTACACCCCAAACTGTGAGAGATTTATATCTTTTCCCTGCTTATACTGCCAGTGTCTCATTTACCTGCATTTAACTGTGTCATCTTTGTCCAGTCAAAATTTGTGTCTCTGCAGAAATCAATGCTATGTCTCAGTTATTCCTGCTCCATTTGGTATGTTCTTGATTTGTGCTGCTTTTTGACTTCATTGTGGGCTATGAGAAAGGATGGGCATGTCTTCTCACACAGCTGCTCTGCAGCGTTTTCTATAGCCAATGAAGAATCAGGATCAGTGGGGTTTTTTTTCTTCTTCATTTTCCCTCTTCCTCATTAATTCTGAGGTGATGTTAACAAGAAGCAACACTGCTTTCTCAGGTTACGTGCATGCTACTTTTACATACTGGCAGCGGAGTGTTCTAAGTTCTCTTTCCAACTTGCCCTCAATAAATTCCAACCACTCTGTTTGCCTCTTAATAAATAGCAAGGTGAAATCTTCCCCAAGAAATACAGGCACCTTAACTGAGGTACTGCCTTGCTGTACAGCTGAGTTGCTTGTGACCACACTTTATTTTTGTGAGCTGCTGTGCTACACAGTCTGATGAGGTTAAAGGCACCAAAAGTCTGGTGTGTCCCTTCAGTATTACTTCTCATATTCATCAGGGACTGGAACCCAAGCCACATTATTTCTTATTCGGTTAGGACTTTGTATCTTCCTAGTTCACTTCCATTTTGTGCACTTGGGCTAGGGCCAGTTGGCTGTTCATGCCAGGCTTTCACTCTTTTGGCTGTTCTGGGATTCTTTCAGCTGCCTTGTACTGGGAGAAATACTCCCTTCACTACAGCGCTCCAAGGTTCTCTGTCCAAAGTCATGAGCCAACCTGTCATTTCCTGTGACTTAAATGAGTTCATACATAATCAAGTTTGTTGAAATGCAGGATGATTCATGTCATGTACTTCTATGCCTTGATAACAAACTACTAGCAGATCTAGAATGATGTCCATAACTGATTTTCGCAAATATCACACTACTGTTACACTTGGAATAGGTACTTTGTGGGAGTCAGTTCAAGGTTAAGACACTCAGCTTGGGTGATGTAGGTGATCTTGATTAATTTTCCTGAACATGGACATCTAATGTCGAATGAGAAGCTACAGAGTATCTGAGGGATCCACATGGTTCTACCAGTTACAATATAGGATCTATAGAAGATTCACGCTTTCTGACTGGGAAGTGAGAAGTCAAGCAGGATACAAGTGGCTTCTAAAATGGCTATGTTACTAATTCAAGCCAGTGGATACAATCTTCTTCTTGTCAGGTTAGCCTACAATAGACACTTCCATTTACTCACATGAACAACTCTAGACTTCACTGAAAGCTTGGACTGTCTCTCCATTAACTATTATCCATGCCTTGGCACTCTGCTCACCTGTAAACACCTACAAATAGCTGAATTTGTAAGCTAAATCTTACCCATACATTTACATCTAAGGTGCAGCTTCCACTTGGCTACGTAAGCCATGGCAACTCTCTAAATACTTCTTTGAGGTATAATGTAATTCTGAACTCCCCAAATATTGCAGCATTGGCTATTTCAAAACAGTGAAAGGACTTTGGATTAATCTTAATCTGCTGTGTTGTTCTTTTTTAATGAATGTTTTTGAAGTATCATAAAGGTTTAAAGGGTGAAATTTCCTGCTCTGTTTTAGCTTCAGCTTTGCACAGCTCAGAAACAAGTAGAAGATTCAGTGAATTTTCAGTGCTTTCTGGGTTTGCAATCATATTTTTCAAGAAAAGGATGCATTTTATGTTACACTGTTATAAAAGCTCTCCCTTGTGTTACTGCCTGTCCTCCCTAGATCTCCACATACTCATAAATCATTCTAAAAAGAGCTTATGTGTCCCAGATTGCATCCTGAAGGCCACATCACATTGTAAAAGCTGGCAATAATACTGTGTTTTGCCTTTTTGTGAAGTGAGAGGTCTGTACAGGCTACACTGCCAACTGAGGCATACATGAAGACCTTGCTTGTTAGCATAGCAAAAATGTGTTTTCTTACTGTAAACTTCCATATCTAAGCAGTAATTTACTGCTCAGTTAGATTTGCAGTGCATTGTTTTCCTCAGTTATCTGCTATTAAAAGGCCTGTATTTCTTAGTGCATGTAAGCGGCATTGCATGAGAAGTATGGGAGTACCAAAATATCATTTGTATACTGACATCAGTTGCTCTTAGAAAGGCATCTCTGCTAGAAGTGGTGATGAAGGTAATTGGATGCAGCCTTTGCACAGGCATGCTAGATTTTAATGTTCTCAGAATAAGGAGAAGCTACAATTAATCCCAGTCATTTTTGAGGAAAGAAAATGTTGAAATTAATTTATTGCCTGTATACATTGCAGTGAAACTGAGTAAATGTTACGAGAGTATTTCTCAATCAGTTTAATGTGAGAATTACTTGGTTTGGATACAAGAGTAGTGTTAATAGCCATTAACAGAATTTGAGCAAATGGCAGAAAGATAACATTAGGCTGCATGGTGATAGTAAAAAAAAATGGAGCAATGTGTCATGACAAACCTGTATGACCTTAAAGAAAAGGAGAATTCTACTAGCTTGATAGCTATATATTATACCAGTCAGTCCAGTTGCTACAATGTCTGAGCATCTCAGTCTGTGTAACTTCAAAACTTCTATACAACTAAAATTAGGCTTAAAGGTCAAAACCAACTTCTTAAAAAAAAAAGCACTCAGAATGTGTTCCTAAGAAGAGTTTGCCTACATAAGAGAGCAGGGAGTTGGTCTGAGTGATCCGTATGGGTTGCAACTCAAGATACTCTATGATTCTGTGATTCTATTCTATGACCACAGATGAAAGTAATCAAAGTTTCTTTTTGTCAGCATTCTGTCTGTGAACTTTGGCAAATGAAACAGAAAGAGGTTTTTTTTCTCTGTAAGATCTTGTAGCCTTTCTTGATTTAGACAAATGTGTCCTTATGACTGAGTCCTTCTCCTCCTGTGACCTCTTTTGCCTCAGATCAGAGGAGTTACACAGCTGTGCTGCTTGAATAGATCTGGTGATCTAGTGGAGAAGGCAGCACCTCAAGTGCTCTGAGGATAGCATCTAGGTAATAAAGATATCACCATAAAAGGTCTTGTTCCTGATTTTGGAGGGATTTGGTCTGGCAGGTCAACAGTGGGGTCACTGAAGGAAAAAAAATGAGTTATTACATTGCAGTCCCTGCAAAAGATTTAAAATGGGATGAGTTTATTTCCTTACATTTGACATGGGAATTCAAACACATCTCTTTCCCTCATTTCCACAACACATAGTGTTTCCCGCTAATCTTGGACCAGCTTTGTCAGCTGCAGGGAGAATTAAGCTGATGGGCCAGGTCTTGAGAGAATGTATATAAATTTGAGCCTCTCTGCTGCAGATATTGATTCTTCAGAGTTTGAATAGCCAACACATTATACACAAATTCTTCCAGTGAACCTAATGAGAAGAGGCAGTTCAGATACAAAGTTGACAGGTTTTTTTAATGTTTTGTTGCAAATGTTTTAATGCAAATTTCATTTAATCTGAGTGATAAAGAGCATCTCTGGGCTTCCAAGAAAGTTGATGACAAGAGGTTTCTGAGAATTTAAGATATTATGAAAAATGGTATAATAAAAAATATGTATGTGTTTGTGTTAAATGCCACTTGAAAAGAATGAATGGAAGTTCTGAACTTATTTTTCAATTACTGTAAAAACACAGATGCTCCTCAGAATCTTTTATATCAACTCACAGATCACAAGACTGAATTTAATTTCACATAATACTGTGTCTGAAATCGTCCTGCAAAGCATGAATTCCTACCTCAAGAAGACCTCAGATTCTAGTATTATCTGGTCAATATTGATAATTGGCTATGAATTAACATTTAAAATGGAAAGCAATTAGCTGACTTAGAAAGAAATCATAACCAGACAATTAGCTGACTTAGAAAGTAATTGTAACCAGAGTGCAATAGGACAGGTTACTTTGTTAGATGGTGCTGTAAATTATTCTCACAACAAGGTGCAAGGCAAGGATAAATATGGTTTTTTGTGTGTTGACCCTTTTTCTAGGCACCATCTGTCTCTCAAAATCTATTAAGCTCAAAGTGGCTTACTTTGATCTGATCATCTTGGGAAGCTATTCGTTATAATTGCCAGCTATGATTCACCACCTAAATGGTTAGTCATCTACCATCCATCTACTTCACATTAGTCATTCTGAACCCAAAGGATGTCCATTAAGAGCTCCTTCAGATCACTGAATAAATATGAGTATGGGGGTGGACTAGAGGGCTAAAATCAAATTCCGTCTGCCACAGTGATTGCTTTCTGAGCAAAGGTGCCCAACAGTGCAAGTATGAGTACTACTGAGGATGCCTGGACAATATAGAGTCAACTGAAGGAGTCAAACCTTCTCTTTGGGACCACCAGGCAGCAGTTGATTCCAAGACTGAGTCCCCTCTCAGTACCCATCTCCTACACCCGGTGTTCTGTAGAAGGTTACCTTCGTTGCTGCAACTACATTAGGTGTCTTCAGACTAGGGTCCTGCCAGAGAGGGAAAAATGAAAAGTCCAGGCATGGTGAAAGGCAGCAACTGTCAGACAGCCTTTTGCTACCCCATCTTCCTTCTCACTAAAACACTGGTCTTGTGAGGTGACTGCAGAACACTCCACAACAAAATCACAGAGGCTAGAGGTGGGTTGATGGCATTCACAGCTCCTCTAGTGGTTAGTTCCAGTCACTTGTGGCCCAGAGGAAAGCAACAGCATTTGTTTCCACTGCAGATATGTGACAAATCTTTGTAACCAGTCAGAACTGGTTCTTGCTTCTCAAGCAGTTATGCATGATAACAGAATTGGAATGTTGTGTTTTTAGAAACCAAACTTCAACATCCCAGTCTGGCAGGTGGTGCAAACCTGTTATCAGGTTGTATGGGGCTGCTGCCGAAGACTTCAACAAACAAATTGATTACAGACAAGCTAAATAAGCTAAGTGCAGACCAGCAGAAAAAAGAAAATACTGTTTCATAAAATAGTGGTGTAATGTAAGCTATATAAGGAAAAAAAAATCCACCCAAGCCTCATTTTTGTTTCCCTTGAGCCTTGCAGATTGACTACATCCCTTCTCTACCTTAGGAGGATTAGACAATGATATTGGCATCTTTATAGATAAGTTTGGTTCAATTTTTTCTCTAATGGTAACATGACCATCTTTGACCTGAGAGGTTAACTCTACTGAGAGCCTTGTAAATCCATACCAATAGGGTGAGAAGTGTTGTAGGATATATGTATAGTTGCTCAGCAATGTACTTGGTTTGCAAGAAATAAAGACACACTCCTATCTCTCTGAGAGTATTAGCATTTTAATCTGCCTATCCCCATGTCTGTCAGTCCAGGGGTGTCTGTGTTTAGGCTGTTTTGTTTCTTTGCTTCCATTCAGGACTGCAATTAATCCTTCCAAGGATCTTGTCCCATAGGCTTCTTCAGAGCATTTACTGATCCTCCTCCCTTGATGGGCACCCTAACCCTTTGGAAAGCTTTCAAGGTATCATGTAAGGCATCACCTTATGTTAATTTAAGTTCTTTTATGTAATGGATGGGATTTATCTCCCTAGGATTAGACATCTAATACATGCACATACACAGTTCAGCTCATCATCTTCATTTTTAGGCAGTGATTCACTCAAATACGTGTAGAATTCAAATGACCTATTTTAGTTGTCTCTTTGCTGCCAGTGCCTTACGGCCTTTCCTATGTATCTGATACAGAGAGAACAGGTCTTCAGAAACTTCCTGGAAGTGGATTATGCTGCAGAGTCAGACACATGGTCTTGAAATTTGAAGTCCGCATAGCCAGTTCCCTTTTGTTGATCTGGACATTCCTTGAAAGTCCTTCTTACTCATCTGTAGCTTACAATAAGACAGAATAAGTCTTCATCAACTTTTCCACAGTTTGCACTGCTGTTCAGAAGCAAAGATGCTTAAGGTTATTTTCCACTTACCTCCAAACTGCAGCACAAGGATCTGAAACATAACACAAAGGTGCTTAAGTGTAGTTGGAACCTGATGAATTTATCACTGAAACCTGCTTTCATAGCACAAAAATCAGTTTGTTTAAAAGGCCATTGACATCTATATAAACCTTTTTCATTTATTTCATTTACCTTTGGATCAGGTTTTCAAGGAGTGAAATGTTGCATATGAGCAAAGTAAGAGCATAATTTCGTTTATGTAGTCACAGTCTACTGAACACTGTGATTTATTCTATAGTCAGAGAGTACCTGTTGTCCTTTTGTCCCTCACTTGTTAACATTTTCTGTGAGGGATGTTCTCTGGGGACAGAGTATGGCAGGGTCCCAGTAGCCTACTTCCAGTTTCCATTACCATGACAGCTCATTTAATCCTACTCTTTTCATCAGGCCTTTCCTTTCTACCTACATTACTACTATTATATTTCAGCATTAAGTCAAGAAGCCCCAAGTGAATGGGCCCCTTTGTTCTAAGCACGGGGTAAATGGCTCAAGCTCTCTTCCTCTCTGCTGATAAGACATGACATTTCTTTTAAAACCTGCTTTTTAATGTTGCTAAAGGCTTTCTTCAGCTAATTTCTGATTGATGGCTGCAAGAAATTAGCCAGCAGCCAGCATCTAGCATAAGTAATAGCAGTGCAAAGTTGATGTCTATTTTATCAAAAGCAAACCTCTTATGCTTATAGTAAATCTGATTTGACCATATGTTCAGAAACTGATTATTCACAGTATGCAAAGTGCAAAGAGCTAAAAAGAATTAGTCTGAGAGACTAACTTTGAAAGAAGAAGACAGGCCAAAGGTCACCACAGAGAACTGAGTGCTCTGCTCAGCAGCACTTTGCCAAAGTTACATACAGATGAAGGTTATCATTGGTATTCCTGAGAGTCTTTTGTTAAGCTTTAACCACTGACGATAGCCTGTACCATCTTTGGGCTATTACAGGCAAATGCTGTTAATTTCAGGTGATAGGTGTGCTAATGCTGACATTAGGATATAGTACTGACTCTACAAATGCTTAATGGATAGACCTAGTTGCTCTCATGGATATTAACAATGAGGTTTGAAGTTGCTATTTTGCTTTATCTTTTTCCATTACTCTTCCGCTGTGTAATAGCTTTTTCAGGGTCTCTTAACACTCTTACAGTAGTCACAGCCAGTTATAAGAGATAAATCTGAGCTTAACCTTTTCTGCTTGCACTCTGGTCACATCCTAATTGCAATGAATTATTCTGTCATTAAGAAATGGTTAAATGCTTTGCACTCGCCCTTGTCTTAAGTGCAGAGTCTGTTTCCATGTTCCCCATCCATTAGGAATGGCTCCAGCTGTACAAGCATTTTTGTTACTACTTTTTATTCTTTCTCAAAGCTTGTAAGCAAGCTGTATCATGAAAGCCATTTGGCCAACTGCTTGTTTAGACTCACATCTTTATCTCCAGATGACTGTTTTTGACTTGATTAGTTTGAGGCACAAATGATAAATCTAATCTGGCTTCACTGGATAAGTATCTTTTCACAGTGATTGCTCAGAATAGCAAAAAGCCCACCAGGTGACTCCCCCTTTCATGACCCAGTGGAATGCTGCTGTAGGACTACCTGGGGTACAGGAACACAGGGGACTGTCAATCTGCTATTAATGTCTAGCAAGATTGTGCTGTGCCGGAAGATTTACTCTCTGCTTCTGCACCAAAGGTGAAGAAATTCACCTCTTTCTTTGAAAGACTCAAGTGAATCGCAGGCTCCCTGTACAAGGGTGAATTTCCAGCAGAAACTGCAGCAGAAAGGGGGAAAATCTTTTCTAACAATATCTCGGTATTTATTGACATCTGAGGAGAAATGAGCATTCAAGAGGCAACATCCCCCTCCAGATCAAGTCCCATGTTCTTCATGGAACAATTTCCCATGGCAGTGGTTACCCTCTGATGCTTCACATAGTATTTATACCATACTTAGATCTTAAGTGCCCAACATTTAGCTTAGCTGTTTTTGTACTCAGAGGAGGAAGACTGAGCAAGAACTTACATATTCCACATATCTAAGTCACCTCCTTAGAGTAGTCATATCTCTTTCTCTATTGTCTACATTTAAAACATAATTAATTGGCCAAGACTAAGTATCAAGCTTTCCAAAGAGATGCATCCTCCCCTTGTAGGTGCACTGGCACATATATTTGCCTTTGTGTGTATGTTATATCTTCCCTTAAATCCAAGAAAATCTTTCCTATAAGGGTGATGAGGCACTGGCACAGTTGCCCAGAGAAGCTGTGGCTGCCCCATTTGAGCAACCTGGTCTAGTGGAAGGTGTCCCTGCCCATGGCAGGGGGGTCAGAACTTGATGATCTTAAGGTCCCTTCCAATTCTAACCATTCTGTGATTCTATGATAAGTATCCCTTTGCCACTCCAGGTAGAACCATAATGGGTTTGAAAATAGTGGGCAACCAGGAAAGTGCCAACACTATGACACATCTTTACACTGTTTCTCATGTTTCAAGAAGAGAGTTCAATGAGCCAGTGAGGTCAGTTGGATGAGACAGTGAAAGTCAGCATTCCAGGCTGGCTTCTACTGTAGTTGTATATGACAGAGTCAGCCCATCCTGACCATGGCTATCTCATTTAACCCATAAACTGACCAAACCCCATCTTGAAACTAGTGGAGTCATCGTGTACCTAGTACTTCATAATGAGAGGCTCTTCCAGAAATCCCCTGCACTGTTGTTTAACAATATTATTCCTATCCTTATCTCAAATTCATTTATGCTCCTGGAAGTGCTGTATTTTAATTCCTCTTTCACTGGATGTTCACTCTTCCCCTTCTCCATGCAGGCAGTCCTGTTCCCTCATAATCTTTATTTCCCTAGGGTCTGCCCCACCCCTGTGAAATGTAAAAATCACTATTTTGTATTGAAACAAATAATTGATTCAAAATCAAAAGAAAGAAACTCTATGTGGCACTCTTCTCATCTTACTATAAACACCTGCATCTACTTGTCTTGAATGTCAGATCAAGCAGCACAGATCATACGTAGCTGAGAAAATAATTAAAGAAAGAGATCCTCAGGTCCAGTTTGACCAGTCTGTGCCTTCTAGAAGAGCTGTGATTGACAGAAAAGCCACATTTCCACATTTAGGATTCCCCCGAGAAGGCACCAAAGAGGGCAATTGGAAAACTGTTTTCCAGTGTATGGAGTGTATTTCACGGACAGAGATGGTAGTCGGAGGACACTGGTGCCAGGTCACAGCATTTCAGAGGTTTTAAGTAGTTATGCTACAGGCTATGGGTCTAACTCCCTGAAGCATCACCAAGACATGAGATGGTTGAAACCATCTGAGAGGAGTGCAGATCCCCCCTTCCCATGTCCTCCTTATGAACTGTTGTGTGGTTTAACCATCAGGGCATCATTCCTGTTCATCTAGGACACCTAATACTGACAGTACATGTGTTTTGGTGGGAAATACCTCTGCTTCTAGAGCTCATCAACTCATTTGAATGCCCATTAGACAGCATGTTGGAGATGTTCTGAAGTGGAGTTGGGTGTTCTGTGTGTTTGAGTAGACCTCACACTGCACCTGAAGACAAGAACCAGGTTGTACAAGAAATGGAGAAAAGCAGTGGCTGTAGAGCTTCAGACAATTTGTTTCAACACCGTCTTCCCTGCAGTCCTGGTGGTGACTGCAGATAAACCCAGGATGGCTTTGCTCTGCCTCACTCAGGTGCTGGTAGCTGAGAAGCTGTCTCAGCATGTTTCACACAGGCTGTGTAAGCTCATCCAAGGACTTGTACAGTTGCTATGGTAGCTGAACCACATCGAGGTTCTACTCTACAACAACATCACTGCTATTAATACCCAAGTATTAGCCTGTGGTTTTAAAATGGGAATAAGAGCACTCCTTCACTTTTGAGGGATGCAGTGAAGATAAGTACATTAAAGATTGAAAAACATTCAGGATAATATATCAATATTGTTTAAATTTAGCTAAATTTATAATCCAGACATCTAAAACAGAGCTAGTTGTCTAGACTCACTTTAAAACTAGTGAAAGGAAATAGCCATTTTTTCATCTGACCACAGTATCTGGCCTACCTAGGACATCTACTTCAGGAAGAGACGAATCATGCTCATCATTCATATTGACTTGTGAGCTCTTGATCAGGAAGTCAGGAAGCTGGGGGTCAGTAGCTGAGGTATAATGTCTATCTTTATTATTTATAACCCCACCTCTAAACAATGTGGTTTTAGCAAAGGAGACCTGGCCAGATATACAGGTGGTATGTAAAAATACTCTTTTTTTTTAAAGTGTATTGGATTCCAAGTTGGCAGCAGAATGTCAGCATCCTTTCCAAGTGTGATGAGTACAATTACCCATTGACTGTCCAGGAAGCTGGACCCAGATTCATCTCAACTGATTTTGTAAGCTTACCTTGCTGCCTAGGTTAGGGGGTCTCAATTGCTCTTGCCAAGAAGAAATACACAAAGATTGTTCTAAGTGTTTTATACCAGATCCTGACTTTGAGTCTTCTCTGCCAGGGATTTGGCAGGAATTGGTTACAGACTATCTCAAGCCTTCCCTCCCATTGTGTGTAGGCTAGGATTCCTGTCACTTGTCTTTCTCTTGCTTATATACATATATATTTGAGCCAGAGTTCCTAGGGTCTCTCTATGGTCCATGAAAAAAAGGCATTTCAAGATTTATCTGGCCTATTTGTAGCCACGTGCTTGAGAATAACCTGTTGACTGTAGAGTAGCTCTCCACTACCTGTAGAAAATGCTCACAGGAATATCAAGTGAATGCCCTTGTTTAGGTGGCTGAATCAAGCTCTGCATATTTCAGTGTTTACACGTACCATCATTTGTCTCAATGCTGTCTAGTGCCCTTTACAGAGAACACCTGAGTATTCTAAGTGGTCATGTTCTTTTGTTTTTTCACCAGGTCCGTTCTGCTGCCAGGAAAAGATGGCATCGCTGGCAAGACCATCACTCCCTCCGAGTGCGTGTGGCGCGTGCCATGTCTATCCCCACCTCTCCAACACGAATCAGCTTCCATAGCATCAAACAGACTGCAGCCGTGTGATATGCCCTCATATACATGTGCACCTGGTGGCCTTCAGGATTCTTCTTTCTTCACTCTCTCCAAGCCCCTTTCTTCAAATTTTCTTCCTTTATTCTTCATTGATCTCTTTTGCAGTGAGTTGCCCATCACATTTCTGTGGACTCTCATCTCCTGTATTTGTGATGCTGCTTTAAGGCAAACAGGCAAAGGCCTCCTGAAGTAGGTGGTGGCAAAGCAGATTCAAAGAAGAGAGATTCAACACTGACTGCACCTTCTGGATGTTCGCAGTACAAAGTTTAAAACAGCACACTGGCTGGAACAACACATTTTTTTCACCTTTTTTTTGTTCGTTTGTTTATTTTTCCCTTTCATATTGTGGTGAACAAGAACTATTTTTAAAATAATGCCCATCTCACCCTGTATATTGATTCCCAATGATTTCAACAGTTTTGTGTATAGACAACCCAGCCTTTCTTGTTTCTTTATAAAAATTACTTCTCTGCAAAACTGCCATTTGAGAACACGTGGAAGCAAGAAAAGGAGCATCTGCAACGTGGTGTGAAAAACCTGAATTTATCTGCCTTCCTCATTTCTCCCTTTCATAGACTGGGGGTTGTCCAGGGCATCACTGGATTGTTTAACAGGGCACTTTGCCTTGCAAGAACCATGCTCTGTTCCTACAGAGAATTTTGAAAAGGACAGCAATATCTCTAGATAGCTCTATAAAATATCCTTATTCCTCTTAGCCACATGCTTTCAACACAACATAAGTAGTCTTTGGACAGTCTTCATGTTTTTTCAGCTAAGAGGATTGGGTTGGGGAAGGACAACAGAACATGTTTTCTGGGTTTTAAAAATGTAAAAGGGAAACGCTGTAAAAATAAGAGAGGATGTTTGCATTGTGAGGATATTACTACATGCTACACCAAGATTATCTGTTGAGCATTTTGAAGTAGAGCAGATGTATCAACTAGGCTTTTTATGTGATGTTCAAAAATACTGTATATTTTCAGTAATAAACACTACTCTGGGTTGGTTTCAGTAAAACAAGGTATCATTTTCTTTACTCTGGAAAGGAAGAGGAGACCTAGCTTGAGAATGGTTTTGTATCTAAGCTGAGGGAAAGAAGTCCTGTTTGATAGTGAGCCAAGAACAACAACCTCATGATAAAATCTGAGCAAGAGAGGATATAATGATGCCTCCCTTCTCATCTCATGGTATTACACTGCATCTCTGTCCCTCTGTACTCCCCTTCTCTCCATTGGGTTTGCAAGAGCAGAAAACAGAAAACAAGCTGTGTAATATCACTTCTCAGCCTTTCGGCTAAGATTGAGTGTAGTGTCTGTGCTTATCAGTGTAATATGTGATACGTCCCTGAGCAGAGGACTTTATATTAAACGGATTTTTGGGTGTGGGAGTCAGACCCGGAGCTTGCTCCATCTGCTCTGTGCATCATTCCAGTATTGCAGCGCCTCCGGGCTTGGTGCACCATTCTTTTGCACTGTGCGCTTGCAGCCCAGAAAGCCAACCGTATCCTGGGCTGCATCAAAAGGAGCGTGACCAGCAGGTCGAGGGAGGT
>JANRGW010007774.1:0-25841 GCA_024733675.1 Psilopsiagon aymara
TAAACAGGGGAAGTTTAGATTGGATATGAGGAAGAAATTATTTATTGTAGGGGTGGTGAGGCACTGGAATGGGTTGCTCAGGGAAGTTGTTAATGCTCCATCGCTGGCAGTGTCCAGGGCTAGGCTGGACATAGCCTTGGGTGATATGGTTTAGTGGGAAGTGTCCCTGCCCATGGCAGGAGGTTTGAAACTAGATATTCTTAAGGTCCTTTCCAATCCAAATTATTTTATGGTTCTATAATTAAGGAAGGCTCAGATTGATTCTCTTCACCCTGGTGGAATCAGGAATCCTGTGAAAATCCCCAAAATCTTGATCAATTGACGCATGAAGCAGCAAGTGGTCAAGCAAAGCTTTTCACTGTGTGCATTGGTTCAAAAATCATATTCTAACTGGTAAAGAGAAAATAACATGATGTGGAGAGAAGCTGAGCAATCAAGGATAGAGAATTGGCACAAAACACAACAGTTTTAGCAAAAATAACTTTTTGCTAAGAGAACCGATTTCATACTTAAGGAACATGTCCTGATTTGTCTAGATTTGCATGAAGCAGTTCCCAAAGTGCTCAGCTGAGAATTACTGTCTAAAGCTGATATAATAGAGAGTAATTCAAGATTATTAACCAGAATGAAAATTGTATTTTAAAATGTAGCTTGTTAAAAAGGAATTCTGCCAGTTTGGAAAGAGGTTCTGGAAATTTAGAAGTTTTTTGGTACACCTTGTTACAAATACTTGTTAGTGATTTTGAGTCAGTAAACAGTTTCGCCTAAGTGATAAAGGCACTTGGAGGTATTGACAACAATTAGGAAGTTCATACAAGAACTGCTTTATTTATAAGCAGAATAATAGGAAAAGGATGAAATTAGTGCAAAGACATCCATATAAAGATTTCATGTTGTGGAGCTCATCATTTGGAGGCAGCAGAGAAACAGAGATCTTGGTGTACTGTTAGAAGGTAAAACAGCTATGAGCCTCCAAGGTGACAGAACCATAGGAAATCTGAGACAAGCCTAAGATGCACCGCAGATATATTTTCTTTAGAATCACTGAAGTGTTCATATTATTATGCAAGGTACTGCCAAGGAGTATATGATACATAGCTCTGATTACCAACTTCCAAATAAGATTTGAGTAAATTTGGAATAGATTCAGAGAATGGATATGAAATAATTGTTGAGGGAAAGGAATGTAATCTTCCAAGGGCAATTAAAGTATCTTGCCTTTTTTTTTTTTTTTTTTTAAATCAGGTATCTCTTCTTAAATGCATATGGCAATTTTAAAAAAAGGGTGCAAGTAATAAGCTTTAAACAGAAAGTTGGTTATAAGATCAAACAGACATAAAATGATCATACAAAATCTAACATGGTTAACATTACCTTCTGATTTCAATCAGTTTAGTATTGTTTGGGAGCACACAGGGGGAAAAAATTCCATCTCTTTCAAGACTGAACCCAGCAGCCTTATGGACATCTCATAACAGACTAGTGGTGGTCTGGGGATGCACATTCAGGTGTGGTGTGAAAACTTTGGGTGCTCAACTTAGTCATCTGCACTAAGAAATAAGAAGACAATTTACTTGTTTCTGTACTGAGTTGGGTCCATTTATGCCATATCTTTCTTGTACGCAGTTAGTCACAAACATCTGATCTTCTATTTATCACCTAATTTTGCTGTGGAGGATTTTTCTTCCACCTTAAAAAGCATCAGATGTTGGTCTCAGACTTGGAGGCAACAGTGGGTGCTGGGAAGATGCAATGTTACTTTTGGTGGTGTTTAGAGTTTTGTTCTTCTGTACTCATTACTGTCTAAACTGGTTGACAGATGGTTTTCCTCAGGTCAGACACACAAAAACCACACAGCTTAATGAAACTCCAATACTTTATGTGATTTTCCTCTCTTCAGGGGAAATTGCAAAGTGATCCCAACAAATTCCTTATTATTGTGCGGATATAGGATATTAGTTTTAACCAATTCTGCCTTCTTCACTAAGTGTCAACCTTTTATGTATTAGCTGTCTTCAAATGGTCTGAGAATAGTGCAGGTGTTTCATGGAACACGATGTGGAAGTATGATTGGAGGAGATGCTTTCTGAACAAAATATCTATTACAGGTACAACTGTGGAGAACTGGACTCAATTTTGCTTGTATCTCTATGACAATTTAAGGGAAGAGTTTCACAGAGTCTTCTTTCAAAAACATCATTTAGATACATTCAAAACCTGAAGACAAATCAAATGCAGCTGGATGCTTCCTCCAGTTCTATTGAAGTTTCTATAGATTAAATTTTAGTTTTTCTTCAGGCATCACTTGAGTGGTACTTTAAAGACTAAAGAAAAAATGTCTAAAAATTGATTGAGTCTAATTAAAGATTGATTCTATCAAACTACATAGCCTGTAAATTTTATTAAATCAGATATTTTACTCTTGAATCCTATAGTAAAAAAAGGAAAATGGACATGGTGGTTCCTATCAGAACACTTTCGTAGAACTGCAAGCACAGAAGAAATGTTGAAGTGAAATAGTTGTGACTGAAAATATATGGTAGTTAACAAATATGACAGAAGTCCAGAGCACTTTAGTTGTGAATGAACTAGCATTTACAGCTTTCCTCACCACAGAAATAAAAGCAACTCCCACAACACTAAATAACAGTAACTTTCTTCTACACTTTTTTTTCTCATATATTTAGTAGCAACTAGCAAACATGCCAGTGCAAATTCGCTGAACATAGTGGCAAGACAGATGAGCACTGAGCCAGGCTCTGAGTCCTGTTCCTCCCTCTAAAATGAAATGTCTATTACCAAGAAAACAAAATTAATAAGAAAAAAAACCCCAAATCTTCCAGGGTATTCCTTGTTTTTCACACATACATTTGGAAGATGCAGAAGGATGAAAATTGACCTCTTTATCTTAGGGGAAAGGAAAGTTCATTAGACATCTAAAAGATCTACAATCTCATGAGTACTTGTTCTTCAGACAGTAATAATACTATAAAGGTTATAAAACATAAACACAGTATTTTACCAGTGCAGTCGTCATGTGAATTGAATAGAATGATAGATATATAGACCATCAGTATGGCTTTTTGTTTTATTTTAAATGGTATTGATTCAATAATCAATATTATAGACACTGATAACATAACAAAAGATTAAAGAACTAGATTACCATATGAACTCTTATGCATGACTACTTGGCCATTGTCTTGATGTTGTCTGATGCATTAATCAAACACGAAAAGATAAAAAAATCAGGGGTTCACAGTATTTTTCATTGCTCTGCTGACTGAAAAACAACTCAAGGTTGTCATGGTGTCTGAAAAAGAGTAACCATATTCTAAAGGAAAACTAGCTACAGTAAAATGCCTTGGCGTTTCCATTAACAGCATCCCTGCTTTCATTCAAGCCAAAAAATTACTTTGTTCTCAAAGAATGTCAACCTGTGTCCTGGATTCAGCTTAAACCATGGCAACCTGCAATCTAGAATAGCTGACAGAAGGAAGGGGGTAGAAAAAAAAAAAAAAACAAGGACAACTGATCTGCTTTTTGAATAGCTGCTCCAAAATGGACTTTCAAATGCTCAGGGCTTCCAGAAAAAGTCTTGACAGTTGTTCTGTGTTTTATACTTGCTTTCTTCGAATGCTTGGAAACAAATCAAATTTCTACCAGTACTCTTAGACACTGCCTGAAAGTGCTTCTAAGCAAAGTTGCCACACCAAGTACACACGGAAAAAGGAAAATCTTCAGACTAGTCTTAGTATTTTAAGTAGGAGACTTTATATGGAAACGTGGGATATTGAATTACTGGGACAAAAGGTTTTTTAAAAGCAAAAATTATTACTTTTAGGCAGATTAAATAAAATCTTAAGTCACAATTCATTGATAATGTTTTAAAACCAGATATTTAAATAACGTGATATTTCTGAAATTAAAGGTAATTACTGATACTGATCTTAATTGAAAGTAATTTATTAGAAAATAATCTCGCCACTGCAATCACATTCCTCCATTCAGGCATCAAGAAACACTTGAAATTAATCAACCCACTAGCAAGCATCAACTTATGAATGAATAACATACCGTAAAGGGCACTCTTCTACCAACCTTTACTTAAGTCTTTCTTTTTCAAATAGGTCTCACAAGACTTTCAAGACAAGGTTGTCCTAAAAGTGGTCAATACAGAGCTGATTAGAATATATTTAAAAATCAGTTCAGTAGGATGCTATGAAGATATGAAGATAGGAACCTTCATAGACAGCAGTGGAAGAATGATGTAACTCTGAATATCATTCATGAACATTAGTGGTAGGGGCCTGCCTAAGAAATAGCAATTTTGTCTTAGTGAAAATATCACCCGACTGGAACAGAGCTGTTTCAGATACCCACACTTAAAAATTACTTTGAATTGTTAAGGCTTTAGAGGAGAATAGAAATGGAGAAAAAATAAAAAAGGAAGAAGAGGAGGAAGAAGAAAAAGAAGAAGAAGAAAACAGAAAGAGGAAAAAGAAATGGATGAAAAAAGGATATTTCTAAGGAACACAAATATCTGAAAAAAATAAACTGCTCTCGATGAAAGATAAATTTCTACAGCGAAATATCTTTTTTTTTTCACCAACTCAAGTTCCTATATGCACATTAGACTCTCTAGACTGAAAGCTAAGATGTTCCCCGAGGAACACAGACTCTAGTCTTTCTGTGTGCTCCTATATATTTACTAGAAGTGGATCCCCATCAAAAGAAGTAATGGAGCACTGCAGCCCAGAAAGGACTCTGACCTGGGTCAGAGTATCCTCTTCAAGTAGGACTGAGCTGAACCTGTTGCTCCCACATCAGAGAGAATCTCTCTTTTTGTTGCACAAGCTGTGAGGGATAGACAGAGGAGGACGCTCCTAGTGGTGCAAAGGAGAATTGGCCATGTTACACAAAACAAGCAGCTTTCACCGCGAGGAGGCTAAAAAAAAAAAAAAAAAAAAAAAACCACAAAAAAAAAACAAACCCAAAAAAACCTACTATGATAGAAGGGGAAAAAAAAAAAAAAAAAGGTGGTGGTGGAGAATAGTTCATATGGAAGTAATTGCAGATTGCTTTAGTTTTCTGGTTTGTTTTGGTGTGAGGCATTTGCTGAGCCTTTTTCCTCACTAATTTCCTGTCAGGATTGGCAGCCAATGACTCACCTGCATTCACAGATGAGTACAGCTAGAAAGCCAGCCTACAGCTCCTTTTCTCCATCCTGTGCTTTAATCACACAAAACAACCCCCACCCCAACCCCATGAGTACAGCAATATTTAAAACACTAGGCAAAAGGAAGGACAAGTAGCTTTCCCTTATGTCTGAAGATATTGCCATAATAGAAGGACTGAAATCAGATATTCTAATACTCTGTCTTCATGGATGACTCGTATAGCTTAAAGCAAAGCAATAGCCCCTGGAGAAAACTACGTCCAGTCTCCCCAAAATGACAGGAGCATGATGATTAGGGCAGTTTTTGATAGTTCATCTCTGGAAAGCCAAACTGGAAAGTTCATGAGACTGCTAGTAGCTTCCCATGCCAAGGGAGAAAGCCCCTGTGGTTCATTTTCTGGTCAGCAATGTTCAATCTATTTCCCTCATACTGCGGAATGCACATGGATAGCTATAAATCAGAGAAAGCAACTATGTGTCCTAGGTTAGATTTTTAATCTCAAAATCTGGACTCTATCATGGACAACCTTGTGCTTCTAACAGACACGCAGGGACCATGTAACCTTGTATAACATCTGTTATCAGGAAGCTGAGGAGGGCTTTTCCTGCACCTGGCCTCTAGTGTATCAAGTTATGGTGAATGCCTAAAATCCTTAATGTATATCATCAGAAATTATCTTGAAAAAAAAATAAATAAAAGCATCCAATAGGCAAATCAAAAGTAAACAAGAAGAAGGGAAAAAGAGTGACCCAATGAAGAGCCAACCGTTTGGCATTTGGGATGATTTATTAGGCAGTTCATCAATTTTCCTGCTGTTTAACTGATTAAATTTGAATTTCCCTATTTTTATTTTATTTTTATGCTCAAACATGATTGTTAGCCATTAATCTGTAAGGTTTAAAGTGTTTGTGATTAGTGGCAATGCCTTCAGTATAAATAAGAAATTCTGTGATGCTGGGATTTATCTGGCTCTAGAGATTGCAGGACTGCTCTGAGTGCTCATTCCTTAGTTACAATAAAGTAAGACCAGGAGGACTTAAGGGATTTTGTGCCAGTGATGTGATAAAATGAAATGGAAGCAGATGTTAAAGATCTGCACTAAATAATGATGAAAAAGAAAACAAAGGGTTAACAAGACTATGTTTTTGATATAAGTAATGGCAGAGAGATTAATGAGTCTATGCTATAGATAAGTAGGGATTTACGGCATCTCTTCAGTAAAATGAAGTCAGGCAGGTTAATGAAATGACCAGGCGTGTAAGGATTCAGTGCTACAGGAGCTCCGAGCTGCTGCCAGTGGATTAATGGGAGCCTGTCTGCAGCAGGGCAGAGGAGCCCAAGGAGTCACGAGTTGCAAGCTACAGAGTGGAGAAGGAGTATTGAAAGGGTTAACAAAAAGCCTCTCTGTATTGAGATGCTAATTACCAAGATAGTGTATTACTTGAGGAAACTAATTTGATTACTCAAACTCCCAATAAGGAGGCAAGATTGTGCCCCTTCCATCTGCCAGGCTCCGCGAGAAATAATGAATTGAACTCGGGATTCACGTGTGATGAAGTCACTGTCGTTTTCCAGCCAGCAGAGCATTGCTGCCATGCCCACCGTGCAGAGGGTAGCATCGCATTTCAACTTTTCCTCGGAAACCCAGGAGGCACAGTAACCTGTTACTTGCTGCTGCTGCTTGCTTTCTTTTTTCCCTCCCCATTTTCTGCCTCAGCGCCACAACTGAGTCATTCTGTTGCCCATGGCTCGTGGGTATACAGAGCTCCTGCAGCACGCTGCATTATTCCCCACTTCATCTGTCAATGTTATTTTCAGCTAATGCAGATGTGGGGTTCGATTATCTTCGTTTTATAGACACTTGTCGAAAACCATTTGGAAAGCCTTAACTATGCATAAATCTGCAGAGTGAATGTTTTCTTTCATTCACTTGCTCCTATTATTTGATTTCTTGTAGGCCTCTGCGGCAGAGATGGAGAAAATAAGGTAAGTGAGACAGTTTGTTTACATCTCATTAGAGAAGAAATGTTCTGTTGCACAATGGACTATACAGGCACTTGGAAAATATTTTGCTTCATACGATGTGTAAAATGCTGTATGACATGATGATGCATGGGAAGCTGTGTTTTAGAGACAAAAGAAAAGGAATGTGGTTATTCTAGTAAATCTTTTTTGCAGGGGTGTCGATTCAAAAAGGATGTTTTACATACAAACACTTTTTATTGCCAGATGCAGAGTATATGTGATTATATAAATGTTGTAGTCACTTGTCCATTTACTGCAAGAGCCTGCCATTCCATTTAATGGGGAAAGTAGATCAATAATTCATGAAAAAGCTGAATTAAAAATAGGCTTGACTTCAAAGCATCAAATTACTGTGGTTTGTTTCAATATAATGCTGCAACATTGGTGTTTAATTTTTGGTTTATATTGTATACCAGCCAGATAAATTTTGTCTCCTCTGTGTTTAAAATGTTGTCATATTGTACTAGTTTCTCAGTACATCTCTCTGCTTTAAGCAAATAGAGATGGCTTTTATAAACGTAAGTTTTCCATCTCATGTCCGAGTTCAAGTCTGCTCTGGGGGATACTGCTTTTGTGTATGTTGTTAAGACAGAAAAAGAAAGAAGAAAGCATTCTAGCTCTTTTTAAAAAATAAATTAAAAAATCCTGCCTATTAATAAGATCTCCAGATATCATCAAGGTGACAAGTAAAAGCTGAACTTCTTATTACCCTTTAAATACTTTATGGATCCTATTTTAATAACCCAAAACACTGAAGGTGCTTTTATTTGGTTTTATTGGACAAGCCCAAATTCCTTCTCTGAACGTGGTGACTCAGTTTTGCTAGTGACAACTGTTATCCAAGCACAACTTCTTGGATTCCTTGAGTTTGGAATGACGATCCTGAGTTATTAGAAGTGCAGAAAAGTTCTAAAATTCTATAAACAACTGGGGAAGAAGTGACAAATGTGAATGAATGGAGATGGGACAGAATGTTTAATGAATTCTGAGGTAGAAATAGAATCCTGTTTTTCATTTGAGAAGGAAGAGGTTAAGTCTCTTACAATGGTCTTGAAGATGCATGTCAAAGTTTCTAATAGAATTTATTTATAAAGTGCTTCAGTTGTACATTTTTTGTACTGTCTCATGACGATGAAAGGATTATAACTTATGAGCTGAAAAAAAAAAACCAACCCCCTGTGCAGTGTATTATGATTTTGTATTTATATATGCAATATAACGTTAAAGCTGTGAGTTTTTCCTGAGTAATGACTGAGAAAGCACCTGGTATGTGGTCCTGTGTTTATTAAAAACTCCAAACAAGATCACCTACGGTATTTGCCCACTCACATCATGAATTACTCTCTAAGAAGATGCAAGCAGATATATATTTACATGTTTGCTTGATAAATATGTGCACCTAAACACAATACAATACAATATTTGTAGTATTTTCCTGAGCATGCCTTGGCCTCTGCTTTTAGTAGACAAGCTCTTTCCACATTTGCAATAACAGGCTGTAAATCCCAGGAGAATGAGCTCAGGAATGTACTGAAAAAGAAATAATTTGCTATGACAAGAGTAAACAACCATAAGGCTTTATTGTCCTAGCACCCTAGTTTTGCAGGGGTGAAGCATGCATCAACCCTCACCTCAGTACTCTTTGAGCACTATCGAGATCATAGAATCATAAAATCATAGAATGACTGGTTGGAAGGGACCTTAAAAGATCATCTATTTCCAACCCCTCCTGCCACAGGCAGGGACACCTTCCACTAGATCAGGTTGCTCAAAGCCCCATCCAACCTGGCCATGAACACTTCCAGGAATGGGGCACCCACAACCTCACTGGGCAACCTCTGCCAGTGTCTCACCACCCTCATAGTGAAGACTTTTTTTCTTTATATCTAACCTAAATCTAATCTAATCTATCTAAAGCCCACTCTGTCCCACTGAAGGAAGTAGGAGTTTAATTATTAACTCCAACAAGCAAAGTGTCAGATTGTGTCAGGAGTTTGCCAATTAAGTTTTCTGTTTACAATTCTTATGTGTAAAAGTTGCTTCTGGCAGACATTTGTCCTCATCACCCAAGACAGTGCAATGGCTCCCTGTACTCCTAAGCAGAGAAGCGAGCTGGGTTAGGGGAGGTTCAGCAGGACTGATGATAAAACTTGAGATGCTCCCTCCAAAACTTTTCCAGGCTCCCTGTCTATAGTAATCATTATGGATACAAACTGACAGAAATAGTAATCAAATATGGAATTATTATTTTAAATACCTGGTGAATCCACAAGACGTGAGAGAATCAGATTTTTCCTGAACCTATTCAAGTCTGGCACCCAGGTCAAAAAGAAATTACCTTGCCTTTTAAATACATTGGCTTCAAAGAGGACATGAAGAGAATTAGCCTGGACCTTGGGAAAGGAAGAAAAAAGCCAAATAAGGAACAGGGCAGGCCAGGAAGACAGTTGTGGATTTTTTGTTTGGTTTTTTTTTTTTTTTTTTTTGTTATTTGTAAAAACTAGTGTAATATCACAGGAAAAGCCATTTCAACATAATACTTAGATTTGTTCTGCCCTATCCCCTGGGACCAGTTCCTTTCCCACTCTTTTTGTGACCAGCTGAGAATGTGCCATCCCGTATCTGTTGGGATGGTATTGGCCCAAGGACTAGAGGGTGAAGCCTCACCAACTGTGGAACTGGGCTGCACAGAGGGTATGAGACTCTTGCAAAAAAAGGGAGGAAAAGGGGATCTGGAATTAGCAAAAGGGAAACAAACTAAAGCCTTGTTAAAGAAATATGAGAAGAGTAACAAGGTGGATAACCACAGGACAGCCTACATAGCCTGGCTGAAAACCCTCACGGTTAGAAAAATCCAGGTTTGCATTCCACAATGCACTTCAATATAAGAAAGTCTTTTCAATACAAAGAACAGCTGCAGAGATTCACAATTTTCAGAGGAACTGCTCCACACTAACAGTCCTTGGGGGCTCCTAGGATGAAACAGTTTAAGAATGCAGGTCTGGAAGTCTTTGGGTGAGTTTTGCACTTTCTCCATCCCCTTGCATCTGAAGCACTCCCAGGGACTGAAGTGGTCATGCCCATTCAGAGGGGCAAATGTAGGACCCTGCAAAATTGATCCACTGATCATTGATCCACATCACCCATGCTTTATTTGGCCCCAAATTCACTGAGCCAGACCAGCGCAAGAAATAGTACAGTGAACCAATACACCTCCTACATTCCTTCATTCAGAATCTAGCTGGAAAGATGCAGTTCTTCTCACATATCAAAGTAATAATTCTCCTTGCAGAACAAGGAGCTGCTGTGATCTGCAATGTCACATCCTGTCCTTTTCAGCAAGACTTTGCCATGACAGTGTTACAGGTGGAAAGAGTAGTAGGAAGCAGAAGTAGGAGGTTATCGGTATTTAGCATGGCACAGAGACGACTTCTTCTAAAAGCGGAAACATGCAATTTTGTGCTAGAACTCCAACTAGATGAATAAGTTTCTGCAATGAAGTCTTCACACTGTGAACAATTCTTAGTAGTACATAGTGTTTATAACATCTCAAGGTACCAATATATTAAGCAGGAAGTAAGGCTAACTACTAATCACAAACCTCTTGAGGACCTGCACTCATGTAGGTTGGCTGTGTATGGTTATACAGGCACTTTAAACATTAATTACTTCTGACTGCAAGCTTTAAACACAGTTTTTTAGATCTGGTTCTTTTTTGTGTCCATAAACAAGGGTTGAAAACGTTACTTAATTAAATTTCAAATATACCTGTGCTATCTTATTTTGAACTCTTTGGTGTATGTGTTCAAGAGAAGCACATGCCTTCCAAGGCCTTGCAGATCTGTACTCTGGAAGCTGCTCCTTTAAGTCAGATTGAATCCATATTTTGGCTAGATGACAGACCAATTCCACCATATCTCCTGTACAAGCTCCTGGTAGCTTTTGTTTGCTTCCATTTAATCCTACTTGAAATACAGGTTATAACATTTAATCTTTCAAGTAAAAATTACCTAAGGTTTGGCATAAGGCAGTCCAGATATTTTTATTAGTTTTTTACGCAAGTAGTGACCAAATTCTCAATATTTCTTACACTGAAGAGTAGCCCACTCCATGGGAAATGCCATTTAAGGTGACAGATATTGTTCAATAGAAGATTTTTCTTTCTTTAAATACATTCCTAAAAATTTCATTGACAATTCAGAAGCTCTATAAATCAGTATTATAGTTCTAAGCTTTCAAGATCCACAATAGGCTGAACTGTGTATCCAAAAGCACAGAAAACAGGACATTTCATCACCAACATCAGCTGCCAGGCTCACATAATTAGTGTCTGTAAGGAAGCTGGCTTTCTGCTTTGCAATGTAACCATGATATTCTGCAACTGAGGATTACTTTATTTTGGTAGCATCAGTAGTGGCACTTTACCAGTCACCCAGGGATCTCTGATAAAAATGATCCCTGTCTCAAGGAACCTGTGAAGCAACATCTCATTTGATTGTAGTCCTTGTTTCAGAACATATGAAAACAAAGTGATTTGTTTGCATACACAGCTGGTAGTAAGTCAGCAGCTCAGTCCATGTCTTAAATTTTTGACTTGGACTTTTCTCAAGTATGTTTGAGTTCATCTGCAAGAATGAACTAAGTAATGCACTAAGGAAGGAGTATCATTGTTTTCAAAAAGATCAGAGGAATATGCAGTCCTAAGGAAAATCTTCTGCAGCAGTTTATTGAAACTGTGAATACCTTCCAAAATGCCCAGTAGATCATGCTGCCTTTCTTGCACTTGGTATTTACGTAGTGCTCTTTATATGCTAATGAACACACTGTAATTTCCTGGCATCCCCACCTTGGTTTTGTTCCTTCACTCAGGCAGTATCTACATTAATTTTACCACAGTTAGGTGAAGAGAGGGAAAGAATTGTTGGCGTTTTCTTCCACAGAAAGTCAATGAACAAACATGGCTCACTTCACCCCAGGTCTTGTCTTCACATCCAGAGCTGGTATGCTGGGATCCACTGCCTTTTACAGTGGTACAATGTCACAGGATAGCAGCTGGGCTGTGCAAACAGCAGCTTCAGTATCTTCTTGGCAGTGTCAGCAGGCTTTATCTGATACTGGGGCTTGAAATGCTAGCTGAGGACACAGGTAAAGAAAAGGCACAGGGCAGGCTCAGAAGAAATAGAGCACAGCAAAATACTGCTGTGCGAAGTCCATAAACTTGGGGTCATTAAAAGTTATGGTAGCAAAGTCACCTAGCTGGGTGAATGTTGAGTCCATGTTGAAAGAGGGAGGGAGAAAAAAGAAAAGAAAAATAGAGCTGCCCAACATATTCAGACAAGCAAAGAGGTTTTCATTTTATTCTGCTTTGCAAGATGTTTTCATCTTCCAGGCAGTCCCAGCAGCAGGACAGCCCTGCCGTGCTGTTTTCAGGACATTTGTTTTTTTCATGCTGCCATCCAAGGGGTGACTGCAGCACAACTAAATCACATGAATCTTTCCCACTGAGACTATGCTCAGCTTTAAGTTTGGTGGTTGTCAACAATAACCATGGGAGCAATGAACACATAAGGATATATTCACAGCCCCAGGGGAACTATAGCCCTGGAACTGGGATCAGCTGGGCTGCTGAGCTATGCTGATCTACTGATACCAGCACTCCTGAGAATGATATTAATGGTGTCAGGGGCACAATATGCTAGTGCAGCCCATCCTAAAATCCATCACACTTCGTGTCCACTATTACTGTTACCTGTGCTAGTCAGTCAAAACAACACCACTTCAGCTGAGGCAGGAGGGTTACTGTTATGTTGTCCTATAACCCTGTGCACTGAACTGCTGTCTGCTGCTTGAAAGAAGGATCTATAAGGTAGCAATGCTGCTATGGCAGGAATCATCTCCAGTCACCCACTGTAACCACTATTGCACTGTAACCACTGTTGAGTTATATTATCTTTTAGCTCTAGATAAATATTCACTGGATACTGCGTCCAGCAAACAAGAAACAGGATAGAAACAGGACAAAACAGATTGAATGAAACTAGGTATTGGTGTGTAAAGTGGCCTTCAGGGAAAAGTGGGAGCTGAGCAAACATCTGAGGAGACCAAGGAAGTGGGTAGGAGGAGATGAGCCATGCCATCAACTGTGAGCTGCAGTGAGTCATGAGGAAGAGGCTGGACCTGGGTGACACCAAGCTTACAAATAATGCTCTGCCTACCCCTTTCATTACTGACTAATACTATATGCTGCTCAGGAAAAAAAAGGAGGGTGCATTTTTTACAAATATTTAAAAAAAAAAATATGGTAAATTTCTTACAGTGTTTGTAATTATTTCAAAACTTCCTAGTTTCCAGAGCAGTTTCTTTTGTTGTTGGATCTCCTCCTAAGTTGCAATGATCCTTGACAGTGAGGAAATTCAAAGGTGAGAAAATTGGATGCTCTCTGCCTCACCCATTATTGATAATAGAAACTAGACTTCAGTTAATATAAGTGCTTTGACCAAAGCTACCGGAGAGTATGGGCTGAACAGTGAAAGCAGCAACTTACAAAGCAAACAGTGGCAATGAGTGTAGCAGTAACAAAACAATCTTATATTCTGAAGATTATAAGAGGTTCCAAGCTGCAAACCCCAAATGGTTCAAGGGCAGCATAGTTTTTGAACCACACTCGAGTGTGCTCTGTTGTGAAAGCAAACACAATTTGAATGCTTACTGCTGCTACACTGCACAAACTGATGAAAGGAAAGAGATAACTTGTCTGCAAAACTTTATTGCAGACTTCTGCAGTTGCCAGCTCCGCGGCTGCTGGCATGACTTAGGCAATTTAATAAAACAATTCTTGATTTACACACAAGTGACTTTGAAATGCTTTCAGATGGAAAAATCTGTATCACCACATTTCATTCAATGTTCTTTAAAAATCAAAAGCATCTGAAATATATCAAAAATATTAAGCTTTTCACATAAAAAAAAAAAAAAATGAAGGGATGAATCGTCTTAATGTTTTAATGATAACCTACAGCCAACTTAGCATGAAGACAATATGCCAAAAAATGGGCAGTAGAAAGTGAGCTATGATTGTGCTTTTAAGAATTCATTAATATGAGGGTTGCCTAATTTACAGAGCTCTTGAGTGGGCTAGCAGGATCATAAGTGTTTTGAGCTGCCTGCTGGATTTCCCTCGTGTATGACCATCTTTCCACTCATGTGAACTGTACAACTCTTGTTACTCAACTCTTCCAGGAATAAAAAGATTCACCTCATTGAACAGCAGGCAGAGTCACTGCTCATTGCTTGGTTGTGGTAATGCTCATACTGGGCTAAAAAGGGCCTCCATTAGCATGCAGTTATATTGCCTCATAACTGCCTTCATATATGCATTTGCAAAGCTCTGAAAAGTATTAAGAATTTGAACTTTCATCCTGAATTTGCCCAGCTTTCACCCTGTCAGCAAAACCATAACTAAGAAGTTGTGTGTGAGAACATACACACACCTCGTGCAGCAGATTTGCATCTAAGAGTGCAAACAGTATTTGAGAGTAATATTGTTGGCAAAGCAGTAGTTGAATGACTTGCATGACATGTTAGCACATCATGATTACACAAAAGCCATTTCACCTACTTGGAGCAAAACACTTATTTTGACCACCTCACCTTAATTTTGCCCATTATTTAAAGAAGGAAAAGAAAGTGGTAGAGGGTTTCCTAGAAGAAAAGGGGAGCTTGCTTCAAACTTTCCCAGGAAGCTACTGGGCTCTTTAAGGAGTCCCTGCTGTGCTACAAATACCCTCATGTTCACAAGAAATTCTCATGACCCAAAACCTCCAAATCGCTGCCCTCTGTTCAGCCAGACCAAGTTTCACAACCATGCCAGAGAAAAGAACTTTAACTTTGAAGTTTCTATACAAATAGAGTCAAACAAGCACATTTTATTCTTCTGTTATCTGCAACTACTGTTTAGACAAGAGGATCAGTATAAAGACCTGCCCTATTTTTAGTGCCTTCCAGAAGCTATACTGGACCACCCCCAAAGAGATTCTTGCAGTAGGCAATTTTAAGAGATAAGCAATCAGCAGTACTCTTTTCTGTGTGTTTCTCTTTAAAAAGTATTAAATCTTTGTGCTTTTATTTACCTCAGGGATCCTGGCTCAACTAAGGTACTGTACAAATTAAGATAGTTTTCAATACTTTGTCTGTACAGAGTAGTATACAGATAGATAGAAAATAAATTGTCTTTATATCTGTATAATTGGTCTTACAGCCAAGAAGCCCTACATATGTAGATGCTTGAAATGACATTTAAATAGCACTAAATTCATGGCAAATGGCTTTGTACATGCATATTTAACTGAGTTTGGAACTGCTAGGTCGCTTGCCCTCTGAGATATTATTTCCACATTGAATGAATTCCATCTCAGACATGTTAACAAGAAAGTAGTATTTCCAGGGAGTTAAACCAGAAACAGTCCAGAGAGACATGTACAAAATCTATTCCAAAACTTCATGCAGATTAATGAACTGCTTAAAAATAAACATTTTGCAGCTCTACCCAATATACTTAACTCAATGGGGAACTGATAACAAAGCACATTCATGGACAAAAGCACATCATGAGGAGAAAAGTGCTGCTTTCTACAAGGAAATAAAGGTTTTTAGACTGCATACTCAATCTATAGCAGTGAAACAGTTCTATTTCAATTCAAAATAAATTGTATGCTTAGTTTTGTCTCTCGTCTTGTGAATAGTACTGATGTTTTTTCTTGTATTTGCATTCCGATTTAGATTAATGAGACACCAACAATTAAAGAATGAAAGATCAAATGAGTCAAATACTCTGAAGACTGTATAAAAATGAAAACAACAAACTGGCCCAAAGCAATGCAAGTAGAGTGGTGAAAGAGCAGCAATAATATTTAAGTAAATTTCTTGGATAGCAATAGCATAGTTCAACACATAGGAAACTTTGATTGTCCTAGTCAAAAAACAGAGCAAGAGGCTTTCATACAAGTCCAAATGGTCCTTCAGTCCTATGCTTTTCCAGTGTCCTATGCATTACCAGTGCTGAATTCATAGAAAAGCTCTAGCTAAAAGGGGTGTAAGACTGGCCTGGCTTATTTTTGTCTGAATCTGCACAGCAGCTGACCCTAGTCTTCCCACTCTGCCATCTTTTTGGAGACTAGTAAACACAGCGCCAGGCAGAGCCACTCTGGGAAGTGTCTGCTTTCTTAACCCACATTGGTAGTGCAACGTTCCCAAATCTGAGCATCAACAGTTCTACTTCTTTTTCACCTCTCACAAGCCTTTAGGAAAAGGCAAAATCTTTCTGGCTTATCCCTGTTGTTACTGTACCAATGCCACCAAGTGCAACGGGCATGACAGGCAGGTTTCTGAGAAGTTTTTCAGCCATGCTTTGAATTGTAACTGGGATAGCCCAGTTACAGCCAGTCTTTACAGCCCCAGATATTTGGCAAGCTTGCAGGGGTGGGCTGATAGAAAGCTGAATCCATCAGTTATTTTGCTTCCATCTTCTCACTTGTGGAAATCAAAGCAGCACCTTTGCCCTGCAGCTAGAACTGACATGGTATGCTCTTGAGACCCCTTGCTAAAATTACATTCCTAATTGTGTAGTCTTCTGAAGCATGTCTTCATGTTTCTTTAATCCTTCACAAGACGCCATCAGTTTGTGCCTTGGCTTCATGTCAGATGTTATTTATTAAACTCACTACAGGGAACCAAAAGCAAGCAGGCTCTAGAAGATACAAAGCCCTCTCCAGTTCCATGTAAAGGAAGGTCCAAATTTGAAGTCCTGGCTTTTCCATGAGGTAGGTTAATTAGCGCTTTGTATAACTCCAGGAGTAGCTTTGGCAGCAGAGCATATGGGCAGGAGAGGAAAGAAATGAGTCAGAGAAGTCTGACATGGTTTATTGGGCCAAATTTAGCTGACCTATACTGTTTGGTAACAAAGCAATCTCCCTGCCCCCCTTTCCTCCTTCTCAATCTACGAGAGAAATCACATCCTAAAAGTCATTATTTCTTTTTTCTGAAAAATTAAAAGTATAATAAATTATGGCACTAAGCAGGTAGTCTGCTAAGAAATGTCAGTTTAGAAGAGTAAAGCTGTGTTATCAACTGCATATGGTGCAAAATTTCTAGACAACGGGTAACTTACAACAACAGGAACATTTTTTTTCCTTCACCTTGACAAAGCTGCTGGTGCAGATTTTTACAGTAACTGTAGACTTCAACTTGCTTTCCTTTAACTGTGCTATGCTTTCTAATTTGACAAAGCCTCAGCAGATTCAGTTACTGACGGATTTCACATGCTGCGAGCTTCTGGAAGGTTTTCATTACAAACTGGGACTGAATATCATCTAAATGTAAAAGAAAAAAACCTCAGAGAGATGTTCCACTAATTCAAACACAAAGCGCACTAATCTAAGCAGTTTTGCTTAATATGCTTATCTTTGAAGAATGTTTGTCCTCATCTAAAAGCTTTTTTTTCTTTACTTTTTCTTTATGTAGCAATAACCTTCCCACAACTTTTATGATGACCTATGAACACATAGCAGATAAGTGACAACAGCTACACATTACTTGGATTCAAGAAACATGGAAAGCTTCAGTACCAGTTTAGATAGTAAAATTCTAATGGATGCTTTGCTAGTAATACAATGTGGACTGGAGTTCTCTACTGTGGCTATGCAGTTGCTCTGCATTCTGACCTACAGCCTCTGAATTGCTCTCCAGATCCTATCGCACAGTAAAAACAATGTTTAGCAGGGTTTTCCTCTTGAGGTTCCTATGGCACTGAACTACTAATTATCATGGCACAAAGAGCAGAAGTTCTGATTAAATTGCCAACCTAGATTTGTAGACCATCCCATCTCCTTATTCATCATTCTATATAAACAACATTGGGAAAGCATCTTAAGATATAAATAGTCATAGATACGGTTGGATGCTGAATTCTAAGTAACTGAATGAATCCTGAATGAATCCATTACTGTATCCTTGGAGGACTCAAATTTTTCCAGGCACAACAACTCCTTTTTGAGTGTTATCTACCTCATTATGAATAGATTAGTTACATTACATATTGGTTTGCATAGACCACACAAGCTGAAAACAGTTAACTACAGTTTTGTAGAGAGATTAGTAGAATCAGAAAGAGACTTCAGAAAGCAACATATTCTTTTATCTAAAGGGCAATGTTATTTATACATTTTTACATTCATGTGAAGAAAAAATCACTCCTGTGATACTCCTGTCATTCATATCTAGAGTGCTGCCCACTACAAGTCTGCAGTAATTGAAAACATAGCTGGTGTACCTGCAGCATGGATTGATGGCACAAAGCTGCTGAACTATTTAAGGTTTCCAAAACCCACTTAGAACTTGTTTCCTTATACTTTTGCTATGAGACATAGAACTGAGGACTAGTTAGCTACAGCTTTCACAGTGGCAGAAGGCATTTGTATTAATGGCAGAATTGGTATTAATTAATGGAGTTTGGTATAAATGGCAGAATCTGTAAAAATAAGCAAAAACTGTTATCCCTTTACTGGTGGCACCTCTTTTGCAGAAAGCTGTTAAGTTGCATTTTCTATTCTTACCCTGACTATTTCCTTCAGCATTAGAAATTAGGGCATTGGTTTGCAGAGTCATGACCTGATTGCCAAAATTAAGGGCAATTATGCAAGGGAAAGGCAAAGTATAACAGGTCACAGATTACACACCTGCTTAAAATGCAGGTGGTGAAGGCACTGCCATTACTTGGTTGAAAACGTTGACTGAGGTTAAAGTTTTTGAAGCGTTCGATGGTCTTGCTACAGAGATAGGCTGCAGCCAAAGTCATTCAGATCCTTTCTGAAGCACTGTCAAAGTTCAAAGGATTTTTTTCTCCCCGCCCCCCCCCTTTTTTTTTTAACACTAAGGCACAAACTTCTGTCTCCTCAGGGGAATCCTTTCTAGAGTAGAATAATGAAGAGTTTCAGCTAGAAGCTGGCAATTTTTCATGGGCAATGTGCCAGACTATTTTTTGTTTCTAATTTAGAGTTTAAATATGTTGGTAGACAACATTGAGAAGCTGGGAGTCACTGCCTCTCACAGATGCTGCTATCAAGAGTGCTGTAGATCCCAAATCCCAGCTCTGCGCTGACTGTCAGACTTTGAGAAATCCCCTGATGTCTGCAGACTACTGGGAGCCCCTTAGAAGGAAAGTTTTACAAATGTGTAGAATACTGTCTTTTTTTATTATTATTATTTTTATCCTGACTCACTCATTCTGCATCATTTGACATTTTAACATATTGCCATATTAGCCACCAAAAGTCTTATCTGTGAGCATGACTTCAAACCTGTATTTACAAAAGCAGAGATGCAGCGGCATATGGACCACCAGCTGGCAAGAAGTAGGAATCGTACTTTGTGAAGTTTGAGTCACTAAGTGAATTAGAAAAAAAAAAAAAAGACCATCTTCTATACAGGCAAAAAGTTGGAAAGAAAATTGTGGTTCCTTAGAACCTGGAGCTGTTCTAAAGGACAACTACAACAAGGCCAGTTCCCAAAATGTACAAAATCTGGAAGCATTAAATAAACTAGAAATGATGTTGTTTATTATAAAAGGTACCTGAAAAAAAGCTGTTTCCTGCTAAGGCCATAAGAAATAGCACCACAGAGGGAGTATGTAAGGCAAAAAAAAAAAAAAAAAAAAAAGACAAAAAGTAACAACTGTCTGTTCTTCTTAAACAGAAAGAATAAAAATCACTTTGAGAGAGAAGGTGACACTGAAGGAAGTGTCTTTTTATTGAGGTTATAATACACTCAAATGCAAAATTCTCCAGCCTTTTTCCCCACCTCTCCCTAGCCTTGTGTCTTTTTCTCAGGTATATGCCATCCCTTCACATTTTGGAGGAGTTTTCCTTGTTCCTCATCAAGAGCTTCACCTCTTCCCAAATGATGACTTATGTCTACAGAATATCAGTTTCAGATACTTCCCACCAAAGCAGATTTGGGGAGATTAGTCACTCATTTAAGATACTGTCTTAAAGCTTAAACCTCCCAAGAAGAGATTGTATCCTCAGACTATCGTTTTTCACCGTTGTTACTCCAAGAATGTTTGAAAACTCCCTGCCTAAGATCATGCAGCTCTAACAAAGATTAATTTTCATCAAACTTCAAAGACTGAGGTTCACTATACTCCTCAATGGCAGTCCATTTCATCAGCCTTTTCATTTTATCTATTTCCCTGGAGGCCCATGTGAGGAGAAACCCAGAACTCCGAGGACAGTTCTGTGGTCTCAGTCCGCAGTGCTGCAGACCACTGCTCTCCCCTCACTTGCATTCGCTTGCTAGTCCCACTTGTTCAGGAGCAATTCCTGTGGCTTTCTCAGAGAGATGCAAGAGGGAGTTTCCTGCAGCTCCATCAATGCAGCTGCTAAGCAGAAGCAGTCTTTCAATAACTGGGATCTTTTTGGAGAAAGTAGTAAACAAAAAAAAGACAAAAACATTTGGCAAGAGGAGAGATTCATAGATGAACTTTTTTTTTTTTTTGTAATGGGTGAGGGAGATGTAGAAAGAAAGGCTTGTTCTTTCAAAAAATAGACTATTGTCTGGGGACTATTAGATAACAATATAACTAATTACCAAGATAATTATCTTCATGCTGGAACACCAAACGGCTAAAATACAGAAGCTGCTGAGAGCACTTACTATAGTAAATTACTCAAATGCTTCTCATGGTTTGTTCTGCTGCATTAGGGTACTAAAAGAAGTGCATTACATTATTTCTGCATTGACTCTTTTACATGTGATTATTTATTATTAGATTCGTAAGTACAAATGAGACAGGAAGGTCAAGTTTCTAATGATTCTGAAGCCGCATCAGCTGTGCAGCATTATCTATGCTCTAAAGGTAGATATATTGTTTACCTGCATAATGAGAGTGATCATTAAAGTACTTGAATATCAGATATATTAAAAAAAAATCCCACTAGATCAGCATTAAAAATGTAAATGTTGTATTGAAGCTGTAATGTAAAGGAAATATAAAGCATGCCTTTTTTGACTACCCTTCCTTGAACAAAAAGCAGAAGCATAGCAGAGAGAGAGAAAGAAATCTGAAATCATTACTTTCTGCCTCTGCACTGTGTAGGTTTGTTTGGCCAACAAAGGATCATTTACACTTTTGGATGTCAACCATGTTTCAGAAACCCTATATGGCTCTGGCAAGCATTATTGCCTTCTTAAAGGCAAGACTAAGAATAGTTAAGTGACTTCTCCAAGTCCTTTGAGGGGCTTCTGTCAAAGCCTAGGGAGTACATGCAAGTTATTTGCCTTAAGACAAAAGAGGCAGAGTACTTACAGCAAGAGAACAAAGTTTTTGGTCCAGGAGCAGAATAACCATTTCTGGTATGAGTAGTTTCATTCAGCCAAGCAAGAGGAACAAGTTCCAAAGCACAGCATTCCTCAGCCAAATCAAAATGCTCACAGTACTGCTTGCTTGTTTGCCCGTTACACAAATTATTTCAAAAATCATTTGTGACTGCCTTTCTTCTCATCACAATTTCATCTCCACAGCACAGTAACTTAGAACCCTTATGAGGAAGGATCCAGATACACAGACTTGTCCTTAACTTATACTCAGGTATAAATAATCTCAAAAAAGTAAGTGCTGTTCATTACAGAGACACTGGCTCTTAATATCACTTAGAAATACTGAATAAGAACTAATGCATACATTCTTGCATGCCAAGTACCACCAGCAGCAGCTTTAAGAGCTAAATCCACCAGCAGTATGAGCAGACTCAACTGCATTCAGATGAAAATAGTTACTGCATTTCTCTGATTTGCTCTGATGTTTTCATGTGCATTAAAAAAGGTCAGCCAATAAGGAATAAAGCACAAAGTGCGAAATTAAGGCAATTAACATGACTTCCACTTTCAATAGTGGGGTTCCCACCTCCTCTCTTCCTGACATCTCTCAGCCTCAGAGAGAGAAGCCCAACTCTAACAAACTTTTGTATGCCGTTTTGAGCTTATGGTGATTGCTGTTGCGTAGCATTACAGTACTGGGGCTTCTGCCCTATCCTTCTCCCCATTTTGCATAGGCAGCAGGAGAAGAATTTTCTTTTGATTTATTCTTCTAATAACATCAGTGATTTCAGAATATCCGAGCTGCCTGTTATCTAAACATTTCACTGCAAAGTCACGTTAAATGAAAATACAACTTTTCAGTCGCTAAGGCACTAAAAGAAGTTGTGGTTAAAGGAGATGTATGGTTTGGAAGCTTATCCATTACACTTAAAAACAAATTACTAGTGACAGCGGCTAGGTGAAACAGGCAGCAGAAGAAATCAGACTTTCAGATCCTTTTCTTTTTGCATAGACCACTAGAGGAGGCATTAAGAGTGAGGTAACAAAGCAGAGAGTCTCTTCTACTATGTGGGAAAACCTGAGACACTTTTGTTGCCCAGTCACTGAAGGTAATGCAAACAACATCTAGACAGGAGGAGTGGGAGCGCAGTAGCAGCTGTTAACAGAAAACAGCTGATGCCACGCAGACTCCTTACAAGCAAGGACTAAAGAAACCAAAGAAGGCTGTTTAGTAAGAGGGAACATTGTACCTAAGCTCAAAGCATCTTTGCAGGAAAATTCTTGAAACAGGTAAGTTGAAGAAATTTACTTTACCTCTCAGAAACAACAAATATGCAAGTAGATAATGCAAACATCTCAGAGGGGATTCCAGATTTTAATGACTGCATGCATCTGACCTTTACATTTTCAGGCCTCCATTTTCACCCATAAAATGAAGATGAAGGAGAGCTTTTCTGGCCTAAAAGAGCAACATTAATTAAGCGTGTAAAAAACTATGGGGCATCTCCATAAAGTGGTTATCAAATTGAAATAGATATTCAAATATATTATTCAAACATAGCAGGTGCTATAGGTAGAACATAGGAGTTTATTGATTAGTACTACACCAGAGGAAGATTCAGATCTGCAGAAGAGTCATTGCATGAGTTAGAATTTGCTATCTGAATCTCCATCATTATGTATACTTATGAGTTACTTCAGTCTTCATTAGATGAATATGGTATTGCAATACTGTCTGCATAGTTCTTCACATTTGAAGATATACACTTGCTTTGACTTGAAAAAAAACAAAGCATTTTGATCTTTGCGTCTTTTGCACACATTCTCCAAAGTACTGTTTGGCTGTTTGGACTTTAAATTCTACATTAGAAATTGTGTTCTTGATATGGATCTCCCATATTTAGGTGCTCCAATTGTTCAAAGAACTCTCCAGCTGGGTAGCAAGACTATTTGAGTGCTAATACAGTGATTGTAAAGAATGGGACATCAGTTCCCATTTTAGAACATAAATCTTGGCAAGTTTGAATGGAGTATATTCAAATGGGAACAAATGGACATTTTAAGCATGTAATTTAAAACAAAAGATTCAGCACTTACACGAATAAGCTCAGCAACTGTAGTTTCCCTAGCCCAGCTTCTAAGAGCCTATGGCTGTCAGTTCCAAGCTCATAGCCATTGGGGGCCATAAGAGCACCTGATCCTAGGGTTCAGCAACAGGAATCCAGCACACCATATTCCCTTTTCATAGTTGCAGCCTTCAGCTCTGATTTCTAAGGCAGTCATCTTCCTTTCTTACCTATGGCTTCTAGCCAGCCACCCCTAGGCTTCTTGTGGTTTCCAGGAGGGAAACTGTCCCAGCTCTGCATCTATTCAAGTATCAGTATCAGGCTTGGGAGCATTATAAATACACACATGTGCTTATACACACATACATTTCTAAATGAAGCTGGAGTCTCTCTAAAATATATTTTAAAAAGTTCTTCCTAAAAATAATGCTAAGCCTGAGCTGCTTGCACTCTGCAATGCAGGCAGCAAGCCTCATTTTTACAACTGACAGAATGGAGAGGGGAGAGGGGGAGAGAAAGAAGGAAAAATATCTGCAGGATTCAAGGAAGTAATTTCCACATCAGGCTGGTTTTCTTCACAAGTGGGCACCTTGCCTGCTTGTGGCATTTTGCTCTAACAGGGAAGGTGTCATGTAGCCAATTTAAAAAAAATAAATAAATAAAAATCCAAGAAGGCAAGATTGGAATGAGAATGAATAAACACTGCAGCTGCACTCAGAAGAGTTGGCTGAAAAGCACAAAGCTGGGAGAAAGTTCCTTTGTGACCATTCCTGTAGTCACACCAGTGGTGATAATAAAGCACAAGAACAAATCCTCTCTTCCCTCCACCAGTTTTTATTCTGTTCCTAAAGGTTATTGGAAAATTTTGTGGAATCACTGGTTTGGCTTTGGTTTTGTTTTTCTTTAAATAGAATATTGCTTTTCATGGTGTGCATTTTATTCAGATTTAATTCTGCCTTTGGCAACAGCCTGACTAGACCATAGGGGGGAGAGGAAGAGTGATGCAGACTGTTTAAAGAAACTTTGAAATCTCCAGCCTTGAAGATATTCAGAATACGGCTTGCCAAGGCCCTAAGAATCCTTGACCGAATCCGCTTTGAACAAGATGTTGTGCATCATGAACTCCAGAAGCACCTTCCATCAAATTTATTCTGTTATTTTACCTACCATCAGTACAGGTCCCTTATACTCTGGAATTCCCATTGGAGGGGATTGGATTTTGAAGGGCAATGCCTGTGTCAACTGCAGATGAATTTAATTTCAGTAGTTTTTCTTTTACATGGTTCAATTTAAGGACATAGGTATTTCCTTTTTCTCCTCTGTGAAACATGCCATCCAGAAGAGTAATTTCTGATAAAACATCAAGATGAATCAGTTATAATTCTGTGGTTTTATAACTCTATTTCATTTAAAGAAAAGTGTTTACCAAAAAGAGACAAAGTGTTTCTGTCCAAAAATGACTATGGCAAGTTTCCTGTTTTCCTTTAGAAATTTCAGGTTGTGAACAGAGGTAGGGAGACATGAAGACACACTCACACACTCACTTCTCATGTGTTAGAAATACACATCATACCTTGTAGCGGTGGTCAGTTAGGTGACTCATTCCATACCTGCATATACCAGTGCTAGATTTCTGTGTATCCTCATGCTCATGCATGAAATATTGTGTGCTGTTTTACCTCATGAGGTTCCTAATTATTATTGTAAAAATGAAGAGACAAAAGTCTAAGACTGGCAACGTAACTAGAGCCTTACTGAAGTCAGTAAAATCGTCGAATCATAGAATAGTTAGGGTTGGAAAGGACCTTAAAATCATCTAGTTCTAAAGCCCCTGTCAAGGGCAGGGACACCTCACACTAAACCATGCCACCCAAAGCTATGTCCAACCCGGCCTTGAACACTGCCAGGGATGGAGCATTCACAACTCCCCTGGGCAACCCATTCCAGTGCCTCACCACCCCTACAATAAATAATTTCTTCCTCATATCCAATCTAAACTTTCCCTGTTTAAGTTTCAACCTGTTACCCCTTGCCCTCTCACTACAGACCCTAATGAAGAGTCCCCCCCCAGCATCCCTATTGGCCCCCTTCAGATATTGGAAGGCTGCTACTAGGTCTTCATACAGCCTTCTCTTCTCCAGGCTGAACAGCCCCAACTCTCTCATCCTATCTTCATACAGGAGGTGCTCCAGTCCCATGA
>JANRGW010007775.1:0-13282 GCA_024733675.1 Psilopsiagon aymara
TGTGGGTGGTGAGGCACTGGAATGGGTTGCCCAGGGAAGTTGTGAATGCTCCATCCCTGGCGATGTTCAAGGCCAGGCTGAACATAGCCTTGGGTGATATGGTTTAGTGTGAGGTGTCTCTGCCCATGTCAGGGGGGTTGGAATTAGATGATCTTAAGGTCCTTTCCCACCCTAACTACTCTATGATTCTAAGATTCTATATTCTGGGGGATATGAGGCTTCTGCTTCCAATGTCCCGCTTTTGCTTCCAATTTCATAAACTCTGTTTTCTTACTAGCAATTTTTATCTCTAATTTAAATTTATATGTGAAGAGAGTAATATTAGAAAAGTCTAGCAAATATCCTTGATCCTCGATGATGTCCATTGAACATTTAAAATCTCTTTCAGGGTTTCTCACACAGACTAGAAGTGAACCCAGTGTTCAAGGTACAGGGAAACCATGGATTTATAGAGTTATGTGATTATATTCTTGTTTCAGAATGCGTGTTAAATCCCTCCTAAATGCACTTTGGTTTTGGAAATTTTAAATTCTGAGTAACAATGTGGTGTAGAGAAGTGGAGAAGAGGCAGATTCTGTAGGATGAGCTGACAAACCCCTTCAAATCTTCCTTTTTGAAAACCTTTACTATTGTTTTAGGAATGTATTTTGAAATGAATAGATTTTTATGACAATATCTTCTACTCTATTAAATGGTAATAGGGCTTTAACAAAAATTTATTGCCGAGGAACAATATTTACTCTACCATGAAAAAACATATGCAAAAATCATTGTGAAGTGCCAGGGCTTAGTATACTGATGATGTGATATTAAAAAACTTAAGAAATTTAATTGTAATAAGAAAAGGTTTTATTTGGAATCAAGAATAGAGTGGAATATTTCTGTTCAGCAGGTGCCAGAGACGAATTTAAATCTGCAGTTGGAGGGATGGAAAATTTTGCCACTAACTTTAGTTCATGATTTTTGATTATTATAAGACAAAATATGTAGTTACTATTAATGGAAGGTAAAAAAAAAAAAGACCACCTCAGAGAGAAACACAAGTCAGGAGATCCCTTGCACATACTACTGTTTCAGGCGCGAAGATCCCTTATAAGAGAGACAGGACAGCACCTCGAATCGACATCATTTAAATTTTCCTAAGGCTGAAGCAAACCAAAAGGTATAGCAAGGTTGTTTCTATTCTAAATGCATTTTGATGTATGTCCACTGCTTGTCATTATGCAGGTCGATGATTGAGCTCATCTGTTCTTGACTGGTTGTTTTACGAAGGTCCCCAGGAATGAGTACCATCTATTTAGTACATATATATGGTAACCAGGAATGGCTGCCATCTGTGTCCAAAATACAGTTTGTAGCAGAAACCCTCAGGGATAGGCTCTGATGTAAAATCCATGGGATTAGAAAACTGCAGAGCATTTGAAAAAAGAGGGTGATATTTCCCCCTTAACAATGTTTATACCTGGGCAAAGTACACTTACATACACACGTAGAAGCTTGCTGGATATCCAACAAAGGTGTTAGACAGCAGAATGCTACTAGAAAAACTCCAAGGCAAAGCTTTTTATTAAATAAATTATCAATGGAAGCTTGAAGTTTGGGCTTAGCCAAACTCAATTGTAAACTGAGGTTGCATTTAACAAACTCTTTGAAAGGGAAAAAAGAGAAAAAGTTATGTGAATGTTGAAACATTTAATTTTGACATTATCAAGTGTGTTAAAATTAATATACAAAGATTTCATTCTAATAAGAGGGTAAAGAAATCAAAAATAAATTGGTTCATTTTGAATCTGCTTAAAAAAATTTTCTCACCTAGAAAGAACACCAATGAATTAAAAAACAAGGATTTATTCATCCATAAAACCTAAATAATTCAAAAATGAGGTAGACCCCAAGCAATTTTAATTTTTTTATTTCTGTTACTATGATGAAAAGTCAATTATTCAAACCATTTTATCCTTAAGAACTTTCTAACTGCCTGCTGGTTTTCATGTGAAAACTGCAATGTTGATTTTAATTTGTAAAGAACTCAATGAGATATTTTTCTCTCATGCTGTCAGCTTGAGCCACATTCCTGTCATTATAATGAAAGCTGGATCCTTCCCTTTGCAAAATATATATGTGATGCAATATTAAAGTCCTTCTTTTGTTGTTTTTTGTTTGTTTGTTTGTTTTTTATTTGTTTGTTTGTTTTTCTTTTTTTAGGATGTTTGTTCATTGGTGTCCTAAACCATTTGTTTCTTGACTTTCTAGGTAGTTTTAAAACCCCTTTTGTATGAATATTGGCATGGACATAAGGCAGATAAGGACTAGATTTTTATGATCAAGAAATATAAAAAGAAGCTTTAAGATTTATTTGGCTGTAGTTTTTTTATCAAGTGATGTGTGCAAAGACAGAAGCACTGTGTTATAATTTTTCACTTACACTACCGCCTTTTGCTTTCTTTTTAATTCTAACAGAAGTGTACATAAACTTTGAATCATTCTTTTAACTGAGGAATTCAGGTAAAAATCTGAGTTATTAAAAAAAAATTCTAAAAGTACCTGAAAGTAGTGTTCAAAAAGTAATATGACCCCTATATTTTGAGCAGTTCTAATAAACTTTTTGATCAAGACACATGAGGTCTTAAACCCATTTTCTATGGCAGAGAGGTGGACATTGAAGAAGGCTATCAAGTAAGGTGACTGAGCTTTGAAATAAGTGTTACATGACTCAATTCCAGAAGGATAATCGGAAAAAAAATCTCCACTACTGCAAATGGGACAGTCATTGGTGCAAGCACTGCTGCGTAAAGAAAGACTGTACAGATGCTGATTTTTTCACCGCATAGAGCAGACCAAGAGGTAGATGAAACACAAGTTCATGAAGTGCAATAAAATTTTTTTTTTTTTTTTTTTTCATTTCCTCTTTCTCAGGGTCCAATGACAAAGCAAACATTGCTCTTCAGTGTATGCTGCTGTAAGTTGATGTATCTTTACATTATACTATCCCAGTTGACATTTTTTCGCTATGGCTATAAATGTACAAAACTTTGCTTAATTTCCAAGGTGCTGGGTAACCATAGTTTCTCCTGAGAACTCAAGGTGACACATTTGCTTCTGTAAAGTAGGGAAGAACGGAGCAAGATATAAATGGAATGTATTCACCTTTTACTGCCTAGTGGCTATCTCAAAGTGCGAGATTATTGCTGGTTATCTTCTCAGGAACTTAAGGGCATTGCATCATTCCATTCATTTACACTCCAGTAAACACTTCTTAAACTCCCCTCAAAAACACCTCTGTGAAACTATGAACTTCTCTGCCTATTTTTTGAGGAAAATGAGTCATAATTTTGAGACAGTTGATTAAGGTCACCTAGGTACTTTAAATAATTACTGCAATTTAGAAATCTTTTTTTTTCACTCCTGTGTCAGTATTTTGCTAAATGTATTGTAAACTATGCATTTTAAAGATAGGTCTTTGATGTCCCTGCTTTGATCATGTAGGAGAATGAAGTATATCTTAGGACAGATACATACCTACAATTAAAACACCATGAATTTGAATGGTTTGAGTAAAACTGCAAGTTTACAGTAATGTAAATGAAAGGACAATTTGTCAGTTTTGTACAGAGTAGAATTCAGAATTGTATGTTGACAGTGACTAAGGACCTGGACTCGTTCATATTTCAAGTCATACATCTTCAGTATTATAGATTATGTTCAGAAACAGTCATGATTAACCAAGTTCAATGTTATTAGCCTACTTATGAAAGCTAGGCATATGAATATTTGTAATGGAGTGGGGAATGAGGAAGAGTGTGGCATCGTTGTCTTTTCAGTAAGTCTGCTTCTTTTATTGAGAGGACGTAAATTATGGGAAGAAAAGCATTCAGGTCATATAGCAAGTATGCATAATCATAGAATCACAGAATGGTTTGGGTTGGAAGCGACCTGGAACATCATCAAGTTCCAACCCCAATGCCATGGTCAGGGACACCTTTCATTAGACCAGGTTGCTCAAAGACTTGTCCAGCCTGGCCTTCCACCACTTACAGGGAGCGGACATCCACAACTCTCTGAATACAAGGAATAGAATACACAATGCAGTACAAGAAGTGTTTGGCCAGGTATATGGAGGGCTAATCTGTGTAACTGTGTTCAGGATTATTTATTTTGATCTTTTTTATTCTCTAAAGAGTTTTAAATTTCCTCTGGAGACAATATTTCTGCTGCTGATTACCTGCTAATTTCTGCTACTGAAGAAGTACATCCTTCAAACTATTTGGTAATGACTTTTAAGTTGTAACTGGCAGGGAGAGAAAGAACACAATTTAGAGAAGACTTTCATAAAATGAAGGACTATTTTTTTTAGTGCTGCCATGTAAATAATATTCTGATAAGGTTGAAAATAAAAATAATTGAAAAGAAAATAAGTATTCGGAATATTTTAAAGTTTTTACTTTAGAGTCCTCAGTTACACAGTTATTGTTGATTTACATTTCTTGGGGTTTTTATTTGGTTTTTTTTATATATGGTTTCAGCGAAAGAGTGTCTATGTTCTTCCACACTTCTAACAGCTGGATTAATAATCATTTTAAAAATATATCTCAACCATATTTACTTAGGAAAGGAAACTAATTATGGAATCTCCAGAGTGAAAAATAAATGGAAAGTGGGGGAAAAAAGAACAAATACAGATTACATGGTGTTCCGTTGCTAAACCATACTTGTGTGTGTGTGTGTGTGTGTGTGTGTGTGTAAAGAAATTCACTGTGATGTTATGATCAATGTATCCTTAACATACTAATCTCAATCAAGGAATGTTTGAAACTGGAGAAATAGTTCAAAAACTTGAAGCCATGTTGAAAACACCATGCTGAATTCTTTCTGTAGAAGTGTCTTAAGCAGCAAAATCTTGATTGAAGAATTTTATTAGTTCTGCATGAAACTATGATTAATCAAGTGAAAGATTCTGCCCAGCCTTAGACATTAACCAAAGGAAGGATCAGGGTTTTGAACGTTTCCAAAGATGGAGACTCCATAATCTCTCTAGGTAGCTTCTGCTAGGGATTAGTCACCTTCACAGTGAAAAAGTGTTTCCTGATTTTCAGTCCTCTGTGGTTTAGTTTGTGCCCATTGTCTCTTGTCAATATTACTGAGCACTGATGAAAAAAGCCTGGCCGTGTCTGTTTTACACCCTTCTCTTCTGGTATTTATATACATTAGTGAAATCTCCCCTGAGCCTTCTCTTCTCTAGGCTAAACAGTTGCAGCTTTCTCAGCCTGTCCTTATGAGACACTCTCCAGGAAGGTACAAGGAAAAAACCTGTTTTCTCCTTTAATCTCCTTGATCCATCTTGTATCTTTTGCTTGCACGCAGGTTTTTCAGGCATGTGGTTCCTTCTGCATCAATTCTCTTAAAATCTAAGCATATCTTTCTCAACTGAAATTGTTGCAGAAGTGATGCTGACATCTCTTTCAAGTTCTCAATTTCTGTAACCTTTATCCTTTCATCTAAAATATCATTAACTTGTTCTTTCCTTTAAACATTGTTCTGTTTCTGACAGATGACTTACAGGACTGTGGATCTCTGCAAGGTGCTACTGATATCCAGGAAATGTTTTAGAAAGACGCTTAAACGCTTCCAGGGAGAGATTCTTTTCTTCCCAGTGTCCCCTAGCTCTCTATTTCCAATGCTTTATCAGTCCGTAATATCTGGAAGATGCTTTCTATTGCATTCCCATTTAATCCTGAATCACTTGAATTCTGCTGTGACCCTTTACTTGAGGGTACTGAATTATGTATGCTTCAGTCCTTTGGTCACAGGTCTTGCCTGAGTGCGTTCTCCAAAGACTGCTTCCACAAAATGCAATTATAAGGTATCATGATGTGGGTAGAATGAGTGAGGCCGAGAAAATGTGAGTAGCATATGGAATACTTAGAAGTTGATATTGAAGGTTATATTGGGGAGCTGTGGGAAAAGAAGAGCTCAACTGATCAGTTTCCAAGGTTCCTGGGAAACTAGACAAAACCATCTGCTGGGTTTGGGCAGATGATGAAAACAATTATTTTTTGACAATTTGAACTTGCCATCTTTGCAGTGCTAAAAGCTGCTAAAAGTGCAAAGCAATTTTTGTTTTGCAGGAGCATTTCTTCATAAAGACCCACCACAATGGGGCTCTGGGTGCTCTGATTAACTGCTTTGCTCTTCAGATGTGTGTCATGTGTTTGTTTAACTTAGTGTGTTGCAAATGCTATGCTTCATTATGCAATGTTAACATTTTAAGGGTTTTGAGACAGCTGTTTACCCTATATGAAAAAAAATTATTAGTAGCTTTTGGCCTGTATTGTTTTGAATTGCTTTGGTTTCTCTGCCTGTATATTGCTATGGTTCCTAAACAGTAAACATGCATAAACAAGGGATCAGCTCTGATCAACTTCAACCTCCCTGAACTCAAACTTAACATCAGGCTTCCAAAGTCTATTTTTATTTTGTTGCACTAGAATACCATGGTTCTGGGTACAACTTTTCTTGAAATCTCTATCTTTTAAACCACCAAGAGCATCAGATATAAATGTGATTGCTGTCCAACTCTTTAGTGTTTGACATAGTATACTTTGGAGGTTTTGTGTGATGTCTAGAGCATGACCAACTACTGGCCTCTATGGTAATATGATAAGAGTTGCCAAGAGGATGGTTTATTTAATTCAGTATGCCAGAAGTAATCTTGATAAAATAAAAGGGAGAATTTTTGCACTAAGATAAATTAAGTTCACATTTCTTATGCCTATGGATTATCTAGTGAAGAGTAAGATGAGGCTTTTTTTTAATCTTTGCTTTCCTTGTTCTCTTGAGATTGCTGGACGAAACAAGCATGTTTGCATTTCAGGATGGTCTTTTTGGTGTGTTCTGACCAGCTGAGTACTTTGTATTGTTCTGCTTCTCTACAGCTAGCAGTGATTCTCTCTGTCATCTACTCCAAATGGCATTGCATCTTGTTTTATGGTGTCTTAATGACAGCTTGAATTTTCCCAGTAGCCTCAGACAGTTTTAGTGTACATCATTATAACACTGTCATATTTCTAGGCTTATCAGTGTTACTAGGATTACATCGTGGCTGGCTCCACAATCCATCTGGAATAAAATTGGTCACTGATCTAATATTGCAGTTTATCAATGTTGCTTGGATTGCATTGCAGATGACTCTGTGTACCATCTGGAATTGAATTGCTCATTAATCTAATAGCATCATTGTAAATGTGGCAGTTGAATAGTGGCGTCCTTCTGCAGTTTCTGTGCAGTGGATTTCACTACATTTGCTAGAGTCAAACTCTAGATATCTTCTTCAATTGATATCTCTGTCTGCTGAATCACTGCTTGGATTTTTCTTTTCTTTTTATTTCAGAAGTCACTTTAGGACAAAAAGTGGTTTTGTTTAAAAATCTTTAGGTCATAACTCAAAGGCAAGACATTGCTCTGCCCATGTTAGTTCCCAGTGTAACAATTACTCTAAGAAAAATCCTTTATTTCATCTAATATTTATAATTTAAAATTGACCTGTTGAAGTAAAATTTTAAAACTTACTGTCAGGGGAAAGAGGTAGGCATTTTTAGAGAGCTGTTAGTCCCACTTGTCTTTGATTTAGATTGAATGGTTCATCCAATAGAGGAACTAGTTTTCTCCACTAACTATATATGACCAGCTTAGCATATGCCTAATTTTTTGGTGGCTAACATTTGATGTGATGTATTCCCTGTTCTGTTTCCTTGGTTCCTTTAATTTACCCTATATATTTATTGCAAATCACAAGCTGCTTTGGTTTGTTGCTCCTGACAGACAGTTCAGTCAGCTCTGTTCCAGCAAAGCATTCTCTGTTTCTCAAGAATACCTTCCATCAGCTGGAGTCTCTTGTACCAAAAGATCTTAGAAAAAAGATTTCTTAGAGAGTTGCCTGCGGATGTTTTAGATCTCAGATTGGTAATATATCTACAGTCTTGTGCTTCTTGTTTTGAAGTAAAATCTTCTAGCTTTGCAATCTTGCTCTGTCTGTTATCCAATACCTTCATCAACTGTTTCAGGATCCTCTTCACTACTTCAGGCAACAGTTTCCTATGGCATTCCACCCCACCCACTGCTAATACCTCATAAAGGAACTTTGCCTTCATTTTCTCATTTTTATTCACAGAATAGAATTGTTTGCATATCTGGGGCACAGTATTCCACATAAAAGTTAAGCTTTTCTTGAAGATCAGGTTTTGGTATTCTCTTTGCTTGCTCTGCTTCTGTACGTTGTCTTGCACTTGTGTTTGTCTTAATGTCCTGTTGAGGCTACCAGTGCAACAAGTTCAGCCATGCTCCTAAAGCTGAACAAGCTCCTTCCTAAGACAAAGTACTGGAGAATACTCTAAAATGCAGCTGTCTTTGCAGCTATATCCACACACTGTGCGCTTTTACTAGATTCTTCCTGAAAGCTGTGCTCCTTCATGAGCATTCTGCTACATTCTTTCTTGCCCTTAGGGGAAAGCAAAGGCTCTTGCAGTCCTCTCTGCACTGGGAGAGAGCAGAAACACAGGTCTAGTAATCCGTAGAACCATTCCAAATGTATTAATGAGACAAGAACACACAGCATAAAAATAATGCTGAATATAGATTTATCTTGCATAATTTCATTTTACAGGAAATTCTTACCAAATGGCATTATTTAGGTAGTTACTGCAACAGACTAGAATATGTTTTTCCAAATAAAATAGCAGTTCTCTCTCCTTAAATTTTTGCGTGCTTAATTTCTCCTACAATAAGGATCTAGAGAGAAGAAAGAAAATTAACTAGTGTTCTTCTTTGTCTTGGTAAAGGAGATGAAACCATGCATGTTTTGTATATCAAGATAATTTTTTGCATTATCTTGGTATCTCAAACTTTTTCTTCCTCCAGCTCACAAAGCAGACTCTTTTGGGAATTAAAATGAATCTTTCAAAAATCCAGCTTTGTAATAAATAAAAGTGGAATATAATAATTTAAATTTTTTACATTTTAATTTTTTTCAGCAGTGTGTGTAATTTTGTTGCCATTATCAGGGAAAATGTTCTCATTATTAGTAGATCACACTGTATTTTTCCCTCTTCAAGTGCTTTCCTTACCTTTTCATAAGTGTATTATTGCCTTGTATAAAGTTTTAATATTAGCCAGACTGGGAGAAATATTTATCTTGGTTTCTTATGCCTCATCTGTTTTTATTTTTCAATTTATTTTTTACTGTTCATTAGAAAGTGCTATTCATCTCTACTTTGAGAAACCTTCCCAGTACACCAATGTATATGGCAATCACTATGGGGAATCCACAGAAAAAAAATTAAGATTAAAATTTTTAATATTTTCCATTTTAATTTTTCCATTGTTGTTTCTAAACAGTGCCTTTATCTTCTATGAAAATATACATTTAATACTGGATGATTCAGACCTCCCTTCAAATACAAAAGCTTCAGAAGGGTAATGAGGATAATTCCACTGATATGAATCCAGTGTAATCTTTTTATTACCAAAGTGGGTGAACAAGAGTTGAATTAATATGTGAAAAAAAAATAATAAATTAGAATCTGATTAAATACTTTTCTCCTCAACTAGAAGACAAGTTAGCAGGTGAGCTTGTTAAAATTTGAGTACCACTGTGGAACAGTAAGAATGAAATACTGCTCTCTGATAATGGCAAAGTTAAAGCTCTCTAAACCCACAGTGATTTAAAGATATAAATATTTAACCAAGCTTATAACTGTTCAAAAATGAATATAGTCTAGTCTACACTGGGACTTCAGGAAAATGTATATTTTTGATAGATTTAGTCTTCTGACTTCAAAGATCATGCTGATAGGTGAACATCTCTTTATCCTCAAATGATTCAGCACACAAGTAGGAACTATCACCTCTACTAAGTCAACAAATAAAATAGGGTAAGTTAGCCTAGGTGTTCACTAGTTCACAAAGATTGCTTCAAAGTGCAGGTGGAAGCTGAGTCAAGACCCTCTTGAAAAACAGTGCATCTGTTTCCAACTATAGTTTTCTCATTCTCTGTTGCTGAAAATCACCCTCTTTCCTGAAAAGAGGACTGGAGGAGGAAAAGGAGAAAGTCAGGGGAGTCAGGTCTGTCCATTTCTTTTTGGAAGCCTGAAAGGTAATCAAGGCTTCTGGAGAAATGTAATCCCTCCTTACCTGCCACCAGCAGTGGAGTGCTCAGACACAGGTCCTAATGAGAATCATTCCTTTCAGAGGACCCCATCTAAATTATTTGCTAGCATCTTTATAGCACATCTCTCAACATAGTAGTTCACAGTGGTAAAATGACAACTCAGAGTTATTGTCCTTAAAACAGTTATTGTCCTTAAAAATAGAACTATTTGAAAATAATCCAAGTGATGCATTGCATACAGTAGTGGAAGGATCTCCATCTAAATGGTGAAGGAAGGGACTTGTAAAGCTGCAAACTCACTGCATGGCAAGGACAACTTCCATGCCTCTCTTTCCCAATCCTTCCCCCAGCATATGTTGCTGCCACATTGTGCTATGCAGATACTGAGGTAAAATAGCAAAGCTAAGCATGTTTGGAGATGTCTTTGAAAAGTAATCAGAAATGGAATCTGTTTGCTTATTCATGTGCTTAATGTTGCATGAAGTTGCCACTTAGATCATGGCCTAGTATCTTGGACCACATGTAACTGTTTAACTTAACAGAAGCAAAGCAGAGTCTGATTAACCCCTTATTCCTTGCTGAGCCTAGGACACTTCTTTATCAGCACAATTTATAGAAATAAAATGAAGAAACAATTTATTCCAATGGCAATTCTGGCTCTGGCGAACCTCCTTATATTTCTTCTTTAAAGGTGGCTATTTTGCTAAGAAAGGGTTCCACTCTGTTACTTTAAAATGAAAACCATTTGAAACTGAAATAAATTAACATTGGCATATGAACAGCTTGGGGAACACAACAAACCAAATGAATAAGAACTAGGCAGCCTGCTATGTGGAAAGAGAAAAAAATCAAGAAATCCATTTGCAGAAGTAAAAGCATTAAAGGTAGCAAAATAATCAGGCTAATGGAAAAAAAAATCAGATGAATGTGATATTAGTGGAAGATGAGGATGTAATTCACAAGTAAGATGAAATTGTTAAGAGAGTGGATCAATATACATAAACGCGAACATCACAAAGTATTGAATATACCAAAAGAAACAGGAAACTGGCCAGAAGAAAAAAAAAAAAAAGATGGAGGAGTTAACAGATCCAAAAGAGGATATCGTTAATGAGAAGACATACTGAAAAAAGTGCTGTTATTATGAAAAGGACTAGGTCACAAAGGATTTTGTTTAGTTCATAATGAACAAATTTCAGTCTTCTGTTCAAAGATGAAAGCTTTTGCCGTAACAGAAAGGAGCTATTTCCATGTCTACAGTATGACCATTCCATTCAAACCGGTAAACTGGCAGCAACCAATCAGCTATTCTTAATTCTCTCTAACTCTCTCGGTATAACACTCACATGAAAAGGCAGGATGTCCAGGTCACAGCTAAGTACCCACAATGGGGTCCTTCAAACTGGCATCTTTGCTGGGGACATGAGGACTTCGTGGGCAGGAAATAACATTTTTGAATGGTGGGGGAAAGGTCTCTATACCCTGGACATTTAGACAGAATGGGAAAACAAACACCAGTGGAAAGTGCTAATTGTCTAGTATAAAAAGCCCCAGATGAGACAGATCACTTGTCACTTCAATTTTTAAGACAGCAATTGTACGGTCCAATAGCTTCAGTGTGTGATTGTTCATAATGCTTATGCTAGTTGTTTGCTTCAGGCCTGGGATAAGTGTGTACAGATCACAAGTTTACTGTGTACTGGATTAATATTCTTAGCTATGCACTGAACAAGTATGTGATTACATGATTTTACGTTATAATGTTTATTTCTGTATATTTCACACAAAATGAAGCAACAGAACAGAAGAATCAAGGCTTGGTGAAGCCCAGTTACCTAAATGAGTAGCCTTGGAGAATCCTGGTAACCGATGCCCTTAAAATCAGTAAAATGTATCTTAATTTCTGGTCTGAAGAATTACAATACTCCTCTTTTCAGAGTAACATTGGTACTGAGTGCTCACAGTTTATTCAGTTGATGTCAGTGAGGGATGTGAGTGCTCAGTATGCTGTCTGGCACCACTGTGAACACAGTCCTCTCAACAAATTGATGCTGTGAGGAGTTAATGATTTCTCCTCATGACCAGAGAACTGCACCCTGCTGTCACTATAGCAATAATTCACACTCTCCTCACATGTTCAAAACTAGCCCAGCTAGGAGTCACATATGTATCTATGCAGTAAAACCATTTTGTACACGTATCTATAGAATTTGAAGATTGAATTTATTAGATTAGGCTGAGGGAACAAAAAACACACACACAAAAAAAAAAAAAAAAAGGGAAGGAAGGACTGCAATCTGCTGAAGAATTTATTTGTTCCATAACATCACAATGAATATAGTCCCTTTGGTGACTTTCTTCCATTATTTTCTCCCTACCTCAAGTTAAAGGACTATATACAGGTTTTGCCTGTCTTTTGGTCTCATGAGACAGTATAACTACTATGTCTACCTCCAGTGGGATTTCTGATTGCTATGCGCATTGAAAAATATTTGCTTTACCGTACTGTAGCATTTCATAGGTGTGTCTGATATAATAAAGAAATAGATTGCCTGAAGAGCTATAAGATATCACTTCAATGAATTCTCAGGTGGGAAACCCCAGGAAGTATATTCTGTGTTGGTAACCATGTATAGAAAAGAGAATGCCCTAAAAGGTGTTTCCCAGAATTTTCGGGTTAAATAAAGTCAACGCCACAATGTTTCATCGTATCAAACTTGTTGAGAAGAATGACTATGAAACAAACATAAATCCAGCATGGTACCAAATTCTTTTTCACTAAAGAAGTTCACAGTTAAGGTTCTGTGTGATTTTATTAATTCCTCTTTATAGAGAAGGGAGGCTTTGGTTGTACCTTTCAAAAAAGGAAAAAGATTTCTGATAAATTTTAGTATAATACTAGAAATTAATAATAGCTAATAATTAATAGTTTATAATAGAAAACATAAAAATGACATGGAACTGTTGGAACAAGTCCATAGGAGGGCCACAGGATGATCAGGGAGCTCGAGCAACTCCTGTAAGATAGGCTGAGAAAGTTGGATCTGTTCAGCCTGGAGAAGAGAAGGCTGTGTGGAGACCTCATAGCAGCCTTCCAATATCTGAAGGGGGCCTATAGGG
>JANRGW010007779.1:0-40411 GCA_024733675.1 Psilopsiagon aymara
GCAGAGCATGAGGCTCAGAAAGTCCTTGGCCAGACCAAAATGTACTAAGCAGTAACTAAAACACTGGTGTTATCAGCACTGTTCCCAGGCCACAAGTCAAAAACACAGTGCTGCACCAACTACTAAAAAGGAGAAAAATGAGTGCTACTGCTGAACCCATGACAAACATATACAGAATATTGTCAGTTTTGCATTCTGGTCCAGACTGACCCCTGACTAAGAGGTGGGATGAGGGCACACTTAAATATGTTGTGTTGAAGCTGTCCCACCAGAGAGAACACAGAATTCATCTGGTTGAGACATCTATGAACAATTTACTAGCCAATCTTTGCCTAGAGAAAAGAGAGCAGAAAATCTGCATCTGGATATTCCAAAGTACTAAACCTAAAATCCCCAAGTGCTGCAGTTAGTAGACTACGTTTTCAGGGCAGTAGTAATAAAAAGATAATGTATAAACTCAGAAAGAACTACGTCCATATCTTCAAATAGGACTTTAAATACTCAGGTGCCATAGCTGAATTTTGTGAGGGTTTGATTCTGTTCATGAGTATGGAACATGCATTGCTTCTAAGAGACTTTATAACCCACAGACCACTAGTGCTAAATCATTTAGTTTCTGCACCTCAGCAAAGCTTGCACACGAGATTCTGGGCTGTTGTGCTTGGTGAAAGCAGATTTTCTTGAATTTATGGAAAATGCGCATGCTTGTATTCAATTCAGTGAATTTTAGTGCTGCCTTTGGGTCACGAAACTCTGGAAATACTTTCTAGTTTTCAATTCTGTTGCTTTGATATCACACTTCTTTAAAAAAAGGAGTGTAAAATAGTATACCAGCAGAAAATGGGGTATAGCACCAGAGGTATTGACTTTAGCCAGGCTTTTAATTTTGACTTGCATAACATCCTTACTGAGAAACTGATGCAGTATGGACCAGATGAGCAGGCAGTGAGGTGGACTTAGAACAGGCTGAACTGCCTGTTTTAGAGAATTGCCATCAGTGTCACAAAGTTCAGGTGTAGGCCAGTCATCAGCGGTGTGCCTAGAAGTCAATACCATCTCCAAAGCTGTTCACTACCTACATTAACAAGCAAAGTGCAGACAATACAACACTAGGAAGACTTACTGACAGACCAGATGACTGCTCTCCCATTCAGAGGGATCTTGACTGGCTGGAGAAATAGATGCAGATAATGCCATCAAGTTCAACAAAAGGAAATTGCTCAGAGGTTTTCAAGATGCAGCTGGGCAGGGTGCTCATTAATCTCATGATGGCTTTCATTCCCGCAAAAGGTTGTACCAGATCACCTTTCAAGGTCACTTTCAGCCCAGGACATTCCATGGTTCTATAACATGCAATAAGCTGCACCTGATTAGAAATACTGTCAATCACATATGGTCTGTTAACCACAAGCCACATATGTGCCCCTGCATCAGAGCAGGCAAAAAGAATTAGGAGAAATGCTGCCAGAAACTCAGGGGAGATGATCCTTTCTCTCTGCTCAGCACTGGTGATACTGTTGGCTGCAGTTTTGGGCTTCACAGTACAAAAAAGACATGGACCTACTGGGTCAAGTGAATAACAGGCCACACAGATGATTAAGGTTTTGGATAATGTGACATATAAGGAGAGGCTAAGAAACCTGGGGCTATTTGCCCTGGGGAACAGATTTAGGGGGATCTTATTGGTGGTTATCAATACCTGATAGTTAGGAATAAAGAAGAGAAAGTCAAACTCTTTTGAGTGGTGAAAAGACAAAGGCAATGGGTACAACTGGAAATACAGGAAATTTCATTTAAACATGAGGAAAAAAAAACCCACACAAATAAACAAACCAAAAAAAACAACAAACAAACAACCAATCAAAAAAAAAACAAAAAACCTCCAAACATTTTTACTTTGAAGGTGATGAGATACTGGAACATTTTGCTCAGAGAAGTTGTAAAATACGCATTCTTGAAGATATGCAAAATCCAATCAAATGCAGTCACAAGCCATCTGCTATAGTTTGCTACATTGTTTGGAGGAGAGGTGTTGGACCAGATGATCTCTGGAGATGCTTTCCAGCCTAAAGATTCTGTGATTCTCTGAATATATCAACTTTCTGACATTATATTTAACACTAGTTAATATATCAAACAACCTCTCATATTATTTTCAGTAATTGTTGCTATATTCTGTTTACAAGCAAGAACTCATCTATAAGAAACAGGATGACTTTCCAAATTTTTTCTCCCACAAAACTAAATCTTGCAGGGGGCTTGCTTATCCATACAATTTTTACAACAGAGAACTCTAACAAAGAATACATTTTTCAATCACTGTGGTGGTTTAAGCCCAGTCGTTAAGGCAGTGCCATGCAGCTGTTAGCTCATGCCCTACCTCGTCCCCCCTTGTTTCTCTGGGGAGCAGAAAGGACAAATGTAAAACCTGCAGGTTAAGATAAGAACAGTTTAATAACTAAAGTACAATATACTACTACAAATAATAGTAATGATAAGAGAAATGACAAGGGAACAGAATATAAAACTAAAAGGGGAAAGAAAAAAAAAAAAACCAACCAAACAACAGTGACACACGATACAATTGCTCACCACATGCTGACTGGCACCGGACCTGACCTGAGCAGTAATCGGTGTCTCCAGGTAACTCCCCACAGTTTATATCCTGAGCATGATGTGCTGTGGTATGGAATACCCTTTAGGCTAGTTTGGGTCAGGTGTCCTGTTTCTGCTTCTTCCCAAGCTTCCCATACCCCTCCTCATTGGCAGAGTATTAGAATGAAAAATCTTTGGTCAGGGTAAGTGCTGATCAGCAACAACTAAAGCATCGGTGTGTTGTCAGCATTGTTCTCGGTCTGAAGCCAAAACACAGCACTGCACCAGCTACTAAGAAGGAAAAAAAGCCCAACTGTTACAACTGAACCTAGGACAACATCTGTCACCTCTTGATTATGTCATAATAACTGAAGAAGCTTAAAAAATAAACCTGAAAACTCAGAGTGCAAGGAATTTCTTTTGTTACAGCAAAAATGGCAGTAATTTTCCACCACAAAAAGTGTGCTCTTGCTACATTTTTTCCAGTGATTAAATGAAATGTTCCATTCATAGTTTAACATAAAGTAACACAGAATATAATGCGTATAAAAACCTATGCGTTAACTGCGTGTATTCTGACATCTGTTTTTGTGAAGAGTACATCAGAAATTGTAATATGTAATATGCAACATGTAATATGTAAAATGTAATGGCTTAGGTTTTTCTGCACATAACAGAAACTTCTTTAAAGTGGCATGACTGCTGAGCTTTCCTGGAAGTATATATTTTGAAGAATAAGATAAACTGCCTACTTCTTTGCCCCTCACTTTGAACTGGTCCCAAATTAAATTTCTCTTCAGGAATAGGAACTAATTACTGTGCTGGTATGTTTTCAGTTTCCTGAGCATCTGTCTGCTTCTCTTAAAATACCCCTAAGGTATTTACCACTTCCAGGCCTTGCATCATTTCCTCTATTCCTGGCAGGACTTTCTTTAAAACTTAGCCCCTAAACACTACTTGGTAATGTTTCATGAGTTTTTCATTCACACTTTGGCATGTAAAGACCTTAATTATATCCCCATGAACTTCTGGAGCAGGTCCAGATGCTGAGAAAAGAAACAGCAGCAAGTTCACTTAAACAGCACCTTTAATTGAGAAGCGGCAATATGAAAAGTAGTAAATAACTTTCTCCTATGAGGAAAGCATAGTGAGATGAATTCTGTTCACAGTTATGGCATTGCAACCCTAATGAGACGTGAATTTGATCTAACAATATTTGGATCAGAGAGAGTGTGTTTACAGTCTTCTCAACTTATGCATGTGATGATAAAGTAATCATTAGGTAAAGAATATAATGGTGAGTTTAAAATATGTTTACAAGACTGATTATACATACATTCTTCATATACATAGAAAGAAATTATTTTTTGCTCGCTGCTATGTGCATACATATGAAAATTAAATAAGCTTGTGATACCAGGGTTTATGAATAAAAATATATTAGCTGTGTACATGGGGTCCTGTTCAGACTTAATTGATATCTGCATCTGCAAAAATGGAAGACTCAAGGAAGATGTAAAAACATGGTTCTTCCTTTTTTGGCTCTGTGGAATGGTGCTCACTTAGAAGAAAGAAAAGGCTGCAGATTTTGAAGTGACATGGGTTACAACAGTTCTGCTTGTCTGACTTCACATAGGTCTGTTTAATTTCAGCCTCCTTGGGCTGCAGGGGAACAATCTTTATCACCATGATCTTCACCACAGGCCGCTGTGTAACCTTTGCTCAAGTGCCTGGAGCTCCTCCTTCCCCTCCTTTTTTACTGATCTTGGTGTCTGCAGGGCTATTTCTCTGTCACAGCTGCTGTAAAGTGTGTTTTAACCTTAAATATGTTACCACACAGGCACTACCAATGCCACTGATGGGTTCAGCTTTGGTCAGTGGTGGGTCCTTAGAGTTGGCTGGAACTGGCTTTGGCTGACCCAGGGGCACCTTCTGGCATATTCTCGACAAAGCCACCTCTGCACTACCAAATCATTTCCCTGACACCACCCCCATTACCAAGACCTTGGCAAGTGAACCTAATACAAGGTATTTGAATTATTTTGTTTTCAGGAAATCAGAAACAGAGAGGAAGACTTTGTTGAAGACAGCTAAGATCTGTGAATTTTCTGTGATAAACTGATGTAAAAATCAGTTTCCATACTATCACTTTTCACTTGCAAGTCTACTTTTAGCTCATTAGAAAGTGCTAGATGTACATAAATATGTAACAGACCACCATACTGTGACCGATGTGCTGATATAGGACATGCTGTTTCACGTTAGGATTACAAAGAAAATCTGATCAGCCTGTGCAATAAAGCTTGATTTTTCTTTTTTTCTTGTTTTCTTTTTGTTCTTGTTTTTAAACATAGACTGTCTCAGGAGCTGAAATAATCCAGACTCACAAAACAGAAATGTGTGTGGTCATTTTTATTTCAAAAGGCAATTATTAAAAAAAGTGGTGTGAGTTTTCAATGCAATATCCAAAGACCATCACAACGGTTTTGCTCTCAGACTTCCATGGAGAAGGCTACAGCTGTTCTCTCATAGTAATTGTATGAATGTTATATATTACACATTTTGACATAATTATATGAAAAAATTACTTAGAAATCACACAGGAATTAGTGTAAGGCTATTCTAAGCACCTGTACAGACTAAAGACACATATTTGTAAAATCAGTTGTTAAATCCACCCATTTAGCCCCCAGAAATGGCAAATTTGAGAAATCTAATAATATGCATTTGAAAACTTTAATTTATAAATGAGAGTACAATCTACATTTGCAAAGAATATTTTGTTTATTGTCTGACAAATTCCTTCAGATCATCTCATTACAACGAACAAATTATAATGTGAGACTCACCACTGTTGAAGGAAAAGTATAGCACCACTCAGTATGCTGACTTCTTGGATCTCTTTCATATCTGTGACTGCTGTGTGAATATCATGAGGAGCAATATCAAATTCCTACCACTGTATACTAATGAAACATGTAATCACAAATAAATACAGAAAAAAACCCTGTATTTTAGTACTGATATTTTTGAGTGAATGTCATTGAAGATAATTGTAATTGATATGCCAATAAATAGCTCAAAAATCTATTTATTAAGTATTTTATGAAATTCTATTTTATCCTAAATATTTAACTGCACAAGTTTACCAGCAGTGGGATTGGGCTCACTGGTGTTTTGACACCCACCAAAAAAGATACTTCAACCTGAGTTATTATGTAAAAATATCCTCACAGTCAATTAAGTTAAAAAAAAAAAAAAAAAAACCCAAAACAAAACAAAAAAACAAACCAAAGGCTTTTAGTACATATATAACTTATTTTAGATATTTACCTTAGAATAAGGATTATTTATTTTTTCTAATTCCAGATAAGTAAATTATGTCACATGGTATTTTCTTGCACTCATAATTTCAAATAAATATTTGTATTAAAAACTAACAAAACCCCCACAAAATAACAAAATCAAATTAAGCAGTTAGGTCTCCTTAAAAAAGGTATAATCCAGTCAATTGAAGAGTGTCAGTGATATTTTAAAACAGATTAGAACTGTATCTCTTGGGCATGGAACACACATTTCAGCATTCTGCTATGGCACTTATCAGTCAGTAATTTAGTAAGCAAAAGAGTTCAGTGTTTGCTGGATATGAAAAACACCTTTATCTTGAAAAGAGTTTATAGTCATGATAGTGTGTGTTGTTCTCATTAAAATTTATTAGCTCAAACGGACACTTGGAAAGACTTGGATGTCTAAGGACAATATAAGCTATTGAGATCTCGCCTGGATTATTTTGTACATTCTGGTGTCCTCAGCATAAGAAGGACATGAAACTGTTGGAACAAGTCCAGAAGAGGGCCACGAGGGTGATCAGGGGGCTCAAGCACCTCCTGTATGAAGACAGTTGAGAGAGTTGGGGCTGTTCTGGCTGGAGAAGAGAAGGCTGTGTGGATACCTCCGAGCAGCATTCCAGGGTCTGAAAGGGGCTAGAGAAGGACTCTTCATCAGCGAGTGTATTGACAGAACAAGAGTTAAAGGGTTTAAACTTCAATGGGGGACATTCCAGTTAGATGCAAGGAAGAAGTTCTTTACTGTAAGGGTGGTGAGGAACAGGAACAGGATACCCATGGAAGTTGAAGGCCAGGTTGGATAGTTTTAGATGACATGGTCTAGTCTGAGGCATCCCTGCCCATGGCAGTGGGGTTGGAACTAGGTGATCTTATGGTCCTTCGAACCCTAACTGTTCTATGCTTCTAAGATTCTATGAAGACAGAGATCTCTGGAAGATACCCTAGCTGTTAGAAAACTGTAAGAAATGCATAAGATTTGTCTCTAGGGTTCTTCCAGAAAACATGACTTAAGACTGCCTGTAAAGTAAATCATAGGATCCATTCTGGAAACAGGACTGAAGACAAGGTGACATACAATGTAGGCTTGATCCATTGAGAAATACCGCTTAGGACCACAAAAAGACAGGTCACAGCACACCTAGAACATAATTCAGATGGAGTCTGAGGGTCTGACCATAAGCTTAAAAGGCATTCCTTGACCCACAGAGAAGACAGTCTGGGCAGGAGACACAGCCGAGGCTTGTCAGGACACTGAAAGCCCTTTAAAGTAGTAAAGGTTCTGAAAAGACAGTGCAAAAGCCTCTGTTTGCTTGTAGGGAATGACTACTGAAGTCTTTACACAGGTCTATCTCAGAAGACCTAGGTAGACAAGCCAGATGTACCCTTTTATATAGATGCTTAGGATACAAAAATGTATGCAACCTGTTTCTACTTTAGGCATCTTAAAGCTATATATCCTCCACAATAAGAAATTTCCTAGTTGCAAAGATATGGTCAGCTTTGAGGATGTGAAGATGTGCATGATATTTATTTTCTTGAAATGACATTGTAGTATTTACTCATACATTCTCCTAGATAAAAACTAGTCTTATCAATGAATGCATGACCTAGCAATTAGGGTAAAATCATTCTTATACTTTTCCTGTCCCTGTCATGTCTCTCTGCTTAGTCAAAACTTAATTATTCATGCAAATAGAAAAAAATGAATATTTTCTATCATATGATTATAGTTGTTTTCAGTCCAAAAATTTCTGAGCACATTTTTTGGCATGCATTGCAAAGAAAGAGACAAAAGAGTCTGAATGTATGCTTAGTGCACTTCTTTAAAAATTCAGATGAACATTCATAGAGATTGCTTTGCAAGGGATTCTCCAGAGAAACTGATTTCAAAGCACATTAAACTCAATAGAAAAAAAAAACCAGCTCTCTGGATCAGGCCCTACCTACATACTTTATTTGTTCATAACATCATGTTTTCATTACTGAAAAAAGTCACAGAGCAAACAAAACCCAGCAGTCTGTTATTCACAGGCAAGATTTATATTGACATCAAGCAGAAGCTACAAGTGAAATTTGAGACAGGTTAACATCTAATGCAATGAAACAATATAAAAAACCATGGATGATCTTGCTTTATCTTGCTCTTTATTAAAATATGCAAATAAAGTGTCAAAAGATTCCTAGTAATACTTATGCTTAATTGCATGAATATGTACTCTTGCCCAGAAAAGTGTCATACTCGTTTTCCCCAGCTGTCCATCCTAAAAACACATGGTAACATGTTTTATGTTCTTAAAAATCTCAGGTTGAGATGTGCTGAATTATGAGCTCAGATTATTACTTGAAATCTCTTTTTCTCTTTCATATTCCAAGTCCTTATTCAAAACCACTTTCAAAAATATATAAATATTTAGAATCTGGTGGAGTCTCTGGCATTCACAAAAGACTTTCCTGTTTCTGTGCCTCTTCCTGAATTCTTAAGATGAAGACTAAATTGGAGAGACATTTCTGTTAGCACCACTGGGATTTAAACAAAGTGCACTATTTATTTTCTTTGTATTCACACACAAAATACCTTGCAAAATCTGGCAAGATCCCACAAATGAGGCATAGCTGTGATTATAAGAGTTGTCTTTTATATTTTTGACAAAATAACCCTAGCTATATATTTTCAAAATATCCTGGTTTGTTACGTTGTTTTTTTTTTTTTTGTTTTGTTTTTTGTTTTGTTTTGGTTTTTTTTGTTTGCTTGTTTGTTTGTTTGTGTTTTTGTTGGTTTTTTTTGTGGTTTTTGTTTGTTTGTTTGTTTTTTAAGGAACCTGAAACTGTTCTTCTTCTAAAATAATGTTAGAACAATCGTTGAAGAATTCAGCATGGTTTGCTATAAAGATATTCAAATGCTAATATATAGCTCTTAATGGAAGGTGATGTGCTGCAGCAACAACTCTGGGAAAGAATTGTTCCAGCCTTTGGGAGGGGAAAAAAAAAAACAAACCCTGAAAAAAAAACATTTCTTGCTTTTGCATGTTAGTTAAACTGCATATGGTCGCATCAATATTTGTCCCTAGTCACTTCTTCCTCTTCTGTTGGTAATTTCACTGTAATTTAAAATAGGGATGTTCCTTGGGTGACTTGTCTGAAAGAAGACTACAAATAAATTAAATGTTTCTTGTGACTAAAAAATGACCCATAATCCTCCATATCTAGTACACACAACAGGTTTACTCTTTCAGTCTTGAATTAATGATACTGGATGTATCAAAAGATATTTTTTCCTAAAAATCATGACTGAAATGATTACTGCTTTTGGTCTTGTCTACTCCTTTCTCAGAAGCTTATATTGGACAGTGTCAAATGTTTAAACTCTATTTAACTATATACTATTCCTGTTGGGACATGTCCAGTACTGTTGATTGGATAAAGATGTATCTAATTTTGAAATTCACTGGTTTTGGCAGCAGGCTAGATTTCTTTTTCTACTGAAGGACATGAACAATAAGTCTGGAGCACCAAAAATTCAGGGTAGTAAAGTAAAAATACAAACAACCATTTGCCATTAATATATCATACAGAGATGTTACAAATGTAATTGTTGAAGCACAGGTGGCAAAGTGACTTAGAGCAGCCGCACAATTGGAATCAGCTGCTAGAAAAGAGAACATACAGTGCATGAACAATGGCCAGGCAGTTTCCATCCGTGGTGCCTAATAATGGTAAATGGTAGTCAACAGGCATCCTTGTGCTGTTGTCACTTATCACAAATTCTTATCACAAATACAGGCTGGGTTGAGACTGGATTGAGAGCAGCCCAGAGGAGAAGGTCTTTTGGGGGTGTTGATTGATGAGAAGCTCAACATTACCCATCAATATGGGCTTGCAACCCCCAAAGCCAAACGTGTCCTGGCCTGCATCAAAAGAAGCATGACCAGAAGGTCAAGGGAGGTGATTGACCCACTCTACCCCACTCTTGTAAGACCCCACTTAGAGCATTGCATTCAGCTCTGGGCTCCCCAGCATGGCGGTGTATGACATGGACTTGTTGAAGCAATTCCAGAGGAAGGCCACAAAAGTGGTCAGAGAGCTGGAGTGCTTTTCCTATGAAGACAGGCAGAGAGAATTGGACTTGTTCAGCCTGGAGAAGACAGGGCTCTGGGGAGTCTTCAGAGTAGCATTCCAGCCCCTAAATGAGTCCTGAAAAAATTCTGAAGAGGGACCTTGTACAGGGGCATATAGTGATAAGACAAGGGGGAATGGCTTTACACTAAAAGAGGATAGATTTGTATTAGATATAAAGCAGAAATTCTTTACTGTGAGAGTAGTGAGACACTGGAACAGATTGCCCAGATAAGTTATTTCTGCCCCTCCCTGGACTTGTTCAAGGCCAGGCTGGATGGGGCTTTGGCAAACTTCTGTAGTGGAAGATGTCCCTGACCATGGCAGGGGGGTTGGAACCAGATGATCTTTATGGCCCCTTCCAGCTCTAATCATTCTCTGATTCTATGATTCTATGATTATCTGGAGGAAAAATAGCAATCCAGATATAAAAATATGCTCATATTTTTAAACACTTTCTTATAATTGTCATGTTTATGTTATAATTTTTGTTAGTCAAGAATATTCCATTATTATGAAGATACTGTCCATTAACTTCTTCAGTCAAATTACTGTATGTATCTACAAACTTTCTTTGGATTCAGTATATATGATAGTGACAGAAACGTGTAATGGTGGCTCTGAAGCTCCCTATAAACAATGTAAAAAATACCTATAAGATAGTCAATAACTGTTGTTTGATAGATCAGTCCAATCCAATAGAAAAGAATGACTACTCCTTACTAAACATTTCACTTTTTTAATTATTATTAACGTGTAGGTATTCAAACTTCATGTATTACCTATCCATGAAGGAGCTCATAGATATGTCAGTTTACCATAAATTAATGTGTTATTTTAAGCTGCTTTAAAAAAAAATCAACAGGAAATAAATATATATGTATAAATTCATTGTTCGAACAGCAAATACTGTGTATAATAGGACTGAGTAAAAAAAAAATGCTTCTGCAGTTAACTTCTGATAAGGAATTAGCCTAACATTTTCTAAAAACAAAATGTAGGTTGTCTTTCTGCACAACTTGTTTGTGATTGAACTTAATAAAGCACAGGATTAACTTTCTCATGAGCATAGTCACCTGGAAATGCATGCTTCACGGCCTACAGCAAAAACAGAATATAACTTTTCCACAATAATTTGTATGGTTCTACTTGTTTTTTCTTACTTAGGATTTGTATAATTTCATATTAAAATTGCTTATACTTCTTCAACCAATAGAGGTACACATAGCACCATCTAGAGATATAAAAGCAGATTTGTTAAATGAAGTATTATCAGGCAATCAGTATACAAGATGACTTTACAATTTACAATTACTGTTCCAACTATATTTTCAAACAATAGGTTAAGAAAAATCACACATTCTTAACAAAGCAAATTCTTGTTTAATGGTGATTCCCTGCATCGCTTTTCCAGAAATACACTGATTGAACAGCTTCTACCTACAATTTGCATTCTATAGCAAACTATTAGGATGAGTAGATTACACAGTATTTAGCAACATTTTTAAAACCTCTGCAGGTCAAACAGAAATACTACATATCCCTTTAATATGTAGGATAAACATAGACAATCAGGCTGGTAAGAATTAGTATGCAGTGTTACACCTCTTAAGAAAGCATTTGTTTAAATATTGCTACTCAGATCCATAAACTCAGGCAGAATGGCATTAAAAGTGTTTCGGAGTCCTGGAAGATTGTGTTACTCCCATTTTCTGAAAAAAAAAACCCCACCCAGGTGATAGGTTGAAGACTAGCCAACTGACATCATAAGCAAAATTCACAGTCATCTAATTCTATTCAGGAATCAATCACTTGCATCTTTATAAATCATGTCTATGGCTACTGGAATGTAACTGCAATTTTGACCCTATAGGAAGCCCACTTGCTCTATTTTTTACTATAGCCCATGGATGACAGGAAAAGTTGAAGATGAGAATATGAATTTCCAAGATTTTTTTAATATGTTGATGAAGGAGTGAGCACAGATGAGCAGGCTACCACTTTCTTTTCTTCCCTGTAACAGCTAGTTTTCTTAACTGAGGAGCTGCTTCAGACAGGATATTTCAGAACAAAAGCAAAAAAGCTTATAGAATCATAGAAGGTACTAGTTTTGAAAATACTTTTAAGATCATAGAGTCAAGTATTTTTTTTTTTTTTAATGAAAAAATAAAAGACAGAAAGCATATATAATTATACAATTTAAAATTTTGCGTCTAGGCTAAGGTGATATTTGCAATCTTTCTGCTGTGGAAATACATTTTTAGGTTTATTAAATTAGAAAGCAAATCTATAGTGAATTCATTTTTAATATTGTACAATATCTTCATGTTCTTTCGTACTTGTTTGCAAGCAAAACTAAATGCAATGAAATTATGCACAATATGTGAGTGTATTATGAACACAGTGAAAGCAGCGTTAGACCCTAGATTATTTACGGGAAGTAAATCTGCATTAAAATTTGAATACTAATAAAAATCTATTAAAATAATTCAATATATTGGAAGCATACTGATAAGAGCTAATGACTGTATTTCTCCAAATATACAGCTATGTCCTCTAAGCAATAGATAAAAAAAGAAATTTAACAGAAGAGCTGAAATGTTATAGTTGAAGTATATACGAAAGTCAGAAACAGATTGCTTATGTTTTAAAATGTACTACTTCAGGACTCTTCATTTTGTAAAATACACATATATGGTAACACAAGATAAAATAAGTCTCAGTAATATGCTGTTGACACAGAAACACACAGCACAGCACTGACAATCAGTGAAGAGCAGAAGGAAAGTTGTCATCATATTTACTTGATCGCACCCAGTATTACCGCAGGCCACATATTTGAAAGTAATTTACTTTCCAACATTTTAACCTTTGACCCTAATTTAATGAGATTACTGGGATTTCCAGGGATAGCTTCCAATCATCAATATGATTATGGAGTTGATTCAAAAAAGGTTGTGAAACATTAAAAGTAAAGTTTTATTTATCTAAAGCTAGATGCTCTGGTCTTGCTTCAAGTAGTTTGGGATATATCTTTGAGAACAAAAATTACTGAAATCAATGTAAAAGAGGGCAACAGAATAAAAAATTACTAAAATCAATGTAAAAGAGGGTAACAGAATTTGGTTTTATAGGTAAGGGGTTAGTTATTCAGCTGGGCTTTTCTCCTAGAAGAAAACAACTCTAAAGTGTGATGAAGATATGATTTTAATCTGTTTAATATGGATAATTTTCTAGCAGAGTCGACAATTTCCTCTGTTTTACATTTCCTTTGCTCTCCTCTCTGTGTGGGAATGTTTATCACATACTTATATTACATACCTTGACTGAGGTCAAGTCAATTGCACTTATTATCAGACTCATGAGTTTTCATGACTGTTTCACCTCGTTTTTTATGAAGTCACTGAAACAGGAAGTTGTGCTAGATTACGCTGCATTGGATTTTAAAAAAATTATCTAGTACCTTCCTTAAGGAAAATTACAAGATCCTGAGGGGTGGGTGGGAATATTCAGTAGTGTCCTCAAGCAAAATAATGAGGTAAAATATTAACTGCGTTTCTCTCTTTAATACCTAGAAGCTAACAAAGTTGAAATGTTAGTTTTACTATAATTAGTTAAAAAAATGCTTCATAAAATCATCTTTAGCTTTAATTCTAAGGTGAATTTCAAGTGGAAGGAAAAAAAAATCTTCTTAGAATTCCTTTATAAAAATGCAAGCTAAACAGCACTGAAATATGGACTGTTTCTGGTTTTTGAGCTCTGTTAGGTTGATCACATGCACTAAATGTTAGCAAGTCTAATTAAAAGGTACAAAAGAGTGTTTTTTCTAATGATCTGGCGTATGATTTTCAACAATCAAATACAACAAAGAATATAAATAAAAGTTACTCTTTGACCTCCCTTTGGAGTGCAGAAGTGTTGTGTACAGAATATATCAATATGCAGCTACAGCAGGCCTCATTAGTTTGCCATCTGCCATGGCAGATAGATGCTAAAATGTTGATATTGCAAGGTTCATTGAATAGTAAAATTATAATTATTTTTTTTTAAGTATTTTAAAGTAAAAATCCCTTGAAAGAAAACAGCTGCCAAATGATGACTGAGGCTGAGATCTCACTAAAAAGAAAAGTCTTCAAACAAAGAGAAAAAATTTAAAAACAGTCATATCAGCCTTAACTCTTCTTGTTCCTATAAGAATGTTAAGTGGCTATAGAAGTGAATGAGGTAACTTTTTCAATCAGATGGTATTTACTACAAGGAAATACCTAAATGACACACAAGATACTATGCTTTATCCTAGTTATTTCTGTTCTAGCACATCTTCATTGGCTAATAGGTAAATTATTGAAACTACCAGTGGTCATGTTTCACTAAAGAAACTTTTCTGGGCTACTTCTATTGGTCATCAGTTCCAGGAGTTTCCACATGAAAAAGGAAAAATAATAACTGCAAAGAGTTTTCTGAGTTTGGATAGTTTTCCAAATACTGGAAACTTTTTTAAATTTAAAATATGAATCTTTATTCATATGTAAATCCTCTGTAAACTCTAAGACCATCTTATCTTTCAAAGCAAAGGTAAAACATTTTCCTTCTTCTAAATAGAAGTTCCAGATATGTAGCTAGATATTTTTGATTTACCAGAAAGGGACAAATGACATACAGTGGCCACTGAGGTTTTCTAAATGTTGATGCAAGAACACCACATTTTCTCAGGTAATTTGTCATTAGCATGGATCCAAATAACCCTCAGAAATTTTATAAGTAGGTTGAAGAGGGAATCTCTTATTACATTTATGAGAAACCCACCTGGACAGCCTTCCAAAGACAAGACAGAAATAAATTTCTTTTGTTCCCTTAAAAATACAGGTGGAAAAAATTGTTCTGAGTAATAAATAGGTTTCCTAGCACAGAATGGAAAATACACTGTGCTGTTTCTAGACGCATTTTGTTTGGTTTTTTTTTTGTTTGTTTTGTTTGGTTTCCTAGAGGAAAGGATGTAGTGTTGTTTCGAGCCTAGGTTAAAAAAAATCATAATTTCTGTAAAATCCAAAAATATTTTCCACCTGCCTCTGTCTCTGTGCCCAAAGAAGATCAACATCTCAACCAAGATTAATTAAAGAAAAATTGGAAAATTAGAGTCTAGAATTGCAAGTGATACTCTTGGATAGAAAAATAGCATAATTCACAGTCACCACCTAGTTGCCACAGTTTGTTTCTTTTTTTAGATTTTTAAAGTGATATTAGAATATGGTAGAATCTACGGGTAGCAATCAGGGGCAGGGGCAAATTTAAAGGGTTCATAATACAACAGTGACTAGATCTCCTGACCATAAACCTAAAAAAATTATTCTGCATTTCCAGCTTTCAGCTAACTTTCCTCATTGTCTGTAACAAACCAGTTAGTTTTGCAAACACTTTATTCAAGAGTTAAAAGATTAGAGTGTAAAGAAAATAAACCAGGAAACAAATAGTATTCCTATGGTTCTGTGATTCTAATTTACAGTCCTATATTCTCAGGTAATGGCTAGGCCAGTAACATGTCAGTCACAGCCTGATTTTCTATGGCAGGACTTTCTGTGTAACAAAGACAAATGAAAGTTTCTGTTGCCCTTGTGATGCAAGTTTCTTTCATTTTGCTGGACATTGCTGCTAGCCGTGTTTCACTGCTCCTCCAGCAACTCCCTTACCCACAGACTCCTGCTACTGTTCTAACCAATCTATCCAATACAATTAACAGCTCCTGTTAATGAATGGAACAGGCACTATTTACAGGTTTAGAGCCCTGAAAACGAAATATAACTGTAAAATTAAAAAAAAAAAAAAAATAAAATAAAAGACTTGTTCCAGGTTCATTCCTAATTTTGAGGATATAGTTATAATAAAGTTTCAGAAAAAATCTTGCATTGTTCATTTACCTTCATATACTAGAATAGTAACAGAACTCATCAACACCAAGAAAGAAAATTGAACAGGAGTGTTATGTGACATGTGAGTTGATCTATTCCCAATTTTACAGATTCTATATTTCATATGTATAATGTGGAAATGAATGAAATCATAGCTTTTATGGTGATTAATACAGAACCTACTAGCCATAGGTTTGTGTAACATAATAGTTATTTATTTCGATAGGTAATTTTTAAGACAATGCAATCTTAATAACATAGATCTTATGAGTTACTGTAACAATGTGTCATTAGTAGTGACTTGATGGACTTACACTCACCATGAAAGTTCATGGATAATAGTATGGGATCTTTTAAAAGTAAAATAACAACATGTCAAAGTGTACTTCATCCTTTAAGTGCAGCAAGACCATAGGAATTTAACTATCTCAGCAGAAAGGCATTTGTAATACAAAAGTGAAATGAAATACACAGCCAGTTAAAACATGCAATAGTTTCAATGAAAATAGTAATATTCTAACATATAATCCTCATCAAAATTAGAAAGGCACCATAATCTCACCATAGCATTCATAGAAAATAAAGGTCTATCCTAAATGTTAGAATGGGATCCTAAGAATAGCAAATGTTCTAGTAATTGTTCAGTCTAAGATTGTGGTAATTTCTAGAAAATAGGACATTGCTGCTCTAGACTTAACAAATACAAAAAAATTATCGTAGCTGTCTCAAAGAACTTACATTGTAATTTAAAATCAATATTTAACAAGCATGTTAAGGAGATTAAAGATTAAAGAGGAAAAATGACAGAGCTAAAGCACACCAACTGCTGATTGTCTGTCATTGATGTCATGAATTCCCACTAAGTTTGGAATAGAACCAATTTGTTATAAAACCACAGTAATTGTCAAGTAAGTCTGTACCTTTTTCATCATCATTCATCCATTCTCAATATTATGCAAGGTAAAACTCTTTTATCATGATGCTGAAATTTTGTTTTCAGCAGAATTTTTCCATTGGTGGCTAGCGTTGCCTAGGAAGAGTGAGACTAAGCAAGGTTAATTAAGCATTTAGTAAAACTTATTCATCTTTTAAATAGCCAGTCTAAGAAAAACAGCCTTTCCCTAAAGTGTCACTGCAGTCTTTTAAACTATGCATATGGTTGATGGCAGCATGTATTTACATCAGCACATCCTATATCGTGCAGAGCACTTGCCTCAGTGAGGTCTTCACATATGAACAGCTATCATTTTCACTGTGTAACAAAAGTCACCCCTTATCACTGTCTAAGGTACAAGATGTAAACATATGTGCATGAATAGTGAATAATTCTCAAACCCCTACTTGAGGATACAAGCTTTTAAAAATGTGTCTTTGTAATCCATTTTAACATCATACTGAAAGTAACTAGAAAAAAATTACACTCAACTACAGCAAACAAAAGAAAAAATCTCCACAATTCAAAAACATACAGAAGTAAATATATATTGCTACACCTGAGCAAACTAATACTCTTCATAAAGCTATTTTGTCACTAATGACAAAGTAACAAGAATATAAACACCTATAGAAAAAAGAGTTCCTTACAACAATGTAATATTTCTCAGTTTAGTTTCGGCACGTGTCAACAAGCACTTTAATCTTAACTTGTCCTATTCCCTTTCGAACCCTTGATACCTACTTTGTCATCTCTCTGCTTCACTGGAAGAAGAATTTCAGATGCATATAGTTTCTCTATCTTTTCAATCTTGCAGCTTTAGAAAGCCTTTATAATTTACTTTGCTACTGTAAGGTAAATATGCATCCGTTTGTGCAGCAACAAGAGGAGTCAAGGAAAATGGAGAAGGAATGGGCTGGAAGCTTCTTAATTGCAAACTCTGCCAGTGAATATTTTATCTCTGACTGAATGGCAAATGTATAATAGCAGCAAGGCAAAATTTAGAAGGAAAGGTCATATCTTTCATTAGTCTAACTGACATAGCTTCCAAAAGACAGCTAGGCTTCCCAGCATACTAGTCTTTCAGATCTGATTTAAAGGCTTCATTGCTTAAACTAAATACTGGAAAACAAAACAAAACAAAACAATATAAAACAAAATAAACCAAACACTGTATATTATTTTTTTTTCTGATTCATGGGACTATATGAATTTTTCTTTTTATTCATTATCAGTTTTAAAATTTGCTGTTTCAATTTCCTAAATTCTATTTAATATCATCATGCTACATGTTGTTTATGGGTTTAACCCCAGCCAACACCTAAGTGCCACACAGCTGCTCACTCACTCCCCCTTGGTGGGATGGAGGAGGGAAATGGAAGGGTAACTCATCGGATGAGATAAAATTAGTTTAATAGGTAAAGCAAAAGCCACACTCACAAGCAAAGCAAAACAAAGAATTCATTCACCACTTCTCATCAGAAGGCAGGTGTCCAGCCATCTCCAGGAAAGCAGGCTCCCTCACACCTAATTGCTACATAGGAAGAAGAGTGCTATCAATTCAAAGATTTTCCTCTTCCTGCTTCTTCCCCCAGCTTTATATGCTAAGCATGATGTCATGTGATATGGAATATTCCTTGGGTCCATTTGGATCAGCTGGCATGGCTATGCCTCCACATTTTTGGGCACCACCATGCTACTCACTGGTGGGGTGAGAAGCAGAAAAGCCTTGACTCTGTGAAAGCACTGTTCAGCAGTAATAATAACATCCCTGTGTTATGGAATTATAGAATCATAGAATGGTTAGGGTTGGAAGGATCCTTAAGGATCATCTAGCACCAACCCCACTGCCACAGGCAGGGACACCTGTCATGGGTTCACCAGTAGCAGTCATTTTTCTCCTTCTCGGTAGCTGGTGGAGCACTGTGGTTTTGACTTTCGGCCTGGGAACAGCACTGATAACACCAATGTTTTTAGTTATGGCTTAGTGATGTTTGGTCTGGCCAAGGACTTTGTGAGCCTCATGCTCTGCCAGGGAGGAGGGGAAGCAGGGAGGAAGCAGAGACAGGGCACCTGACCCAAACTGACGAAAGAGGTATTCCATACCACAGCATGTCATGCCCAGGATGCAGAAATAGAGAGCAGAGACCCAGAAGGATGGTGGGTTGCATGGCTTGGTCGGGCTGGGTATACGTGGTGAGCTATTGTATTCTCTTCCCTTGTATTTCTCTTGTCATTATTATTACTAGTGGTAGCAGCTGTGGTTTGTGTTACACCTTAGTTACTAAACTGCTCTTATCTCAACCTGTGGGAGTTGCATTCTTTTGATTCTCCATGTAGCAAACTGCGTGGCTGATTTACGGCTTATATCACAACAACACCTCACATTAGGCTTATCTTAGGTGTCCCTTGGATGACATAACCACAACATTTCTGCCTTTCCTGAAACCACCTGGTTGATAGCAGACTGAATAGTCCATTGTTGCTGAAGCTCTATTTCTTCCATTCAGGCTTTCTGTCATTGTTGTCCCACATCCACGCCAAAGCCAGTACTCGTGTTATATTCAGTCCACTACATATTTTTCCATCACTTCATGAAAAATCTCTGAACCGTTACCTAAGCCTTAGTAGCGAGTGGCTTAAGGAACTTCAGTATTTTGTTCTAAAAGGCTTATATTTTCCTAGATGTCATTTGGTTCACATTAAGTGAAAGTTCAAAAAAATGAAACAAATGGAAAATAAGAAACAAATCTGCTCTGGAGGCTGGAGTTCTGCAACATGCAGAGATGGGAATTTGTTGCAACCGCAACATTTCATTGCAAGAGTAAGCAAAGCCAGAATAAAAAGTTATAATAAAATAATGTGAATAAGCATACTTCAGTAGTAATACATTCTTGTGATAGATAAGGAAACAAATCCAATTATATAGATACTTCAGAGAAAAAAAGAAGATAAAAGGAAAGGTAACGACTCTAATTATCAGAAATAAAATACACTGGAGGGGAAAAAAAGTAGAATTTCTAAGTACTTGCTCTGCTTCAGTTCACTCAAAAGGACTCATGTGTAAAATGATTAATTATGCTGGGAGTTGACGAACAACATAAGAGAATAGATACAAACACTGTTCAAGAGCAAATGGGAAAATACCTGAACCAAATGAATGTTTTGAATCAGTAGGCCCAGATTAAATCCATTAGAGAGTGCTAAAAGAATTAGACAATGAGCCTTCATAGCCAATGGCAAATGATTTTGCAGAGCTCTAAGGAGATCCTAGAACTGCAGGTTAGTAATTTGACATCAGTTGTAGAAAAAAATATCAGCTAAACAGAGATGTAACATGAATAAAAATAACTATCATAAATGCTAGAATGATGCTTAAGGCACAGAGCAAAACAAATACAAGAGTTCAAAGACAGCTTACATATTAGGCAGAAGAAATGTTATAAAAATGGTCTCCCTTGCCTAATAAACTTAATACAGGAATAATTCAAGACAGCATACTGTTGTAAAATACAATCAATAGAAAAGAAAAAAAATCTATATCCCCTTAGTTTGTTAAAACCAGATATCATCAATACCAAATATTGCCGAAATAGTTTAGAAAGCAGTGAAAAAGATAATCACAATGAAGTACTTCAAATACGGCATAGTTCTAATAATCCTTAACTTCTGGTCTGTCTTCAGTTACTCTTGCCTCGTAAATAATTCGGTTTAAGATGTAATGCTTACACCTTGCAATCAGAAGTCAAACAAGAAAACTGATGTAAGTATGGCTTATTTTTAAGCATAAATACTTTGTGGTTCATACTTCTGGACTCATCTGCAGCTTCTTGATTATTAGATATAGCTAAACCACTCATGAGGCATAACAAAAATAGATACTATGTCCCTCTTCTCAAGCAAAGCCAGTTAATTGCCAGCTACAAAAGGCTTTCACATCCAGTGTTCCCCCAGACCCAAAATTCTGTTTCTCTTCCAAATTCATCAGGTCAGTCATAGCAAGATACCAATATTAGAACAAAGACATTTAGTTATAGAAAATTTTCATCTGGGGTAAATATAAACCTGATACCAAAACCTTGTTCTGCATAGACAGTCTACTGCATATATAGAAGAAACATTTTCTTTTCAAATATACTATTGTGGGTCAATAAGGATTGAACTGGATACAATTGCATACCAGCATTGTAGAAAGAACCAAATGAATGGCAAGGAAAACACTGACTTTGACTACTGAATAGGAAACATGTGCTCTAGCAAAGCCACTCTTTAATTTTTCTAAACTTTTTCTCCAGCTTTCACCAGGCAGAAAATGAAGAAAAACATAAACTTGATTCTTATAAAACCAGTAACTGAAAATCATGTGATTTAGAAGTCAAATAGTACTATTATCAATTAAATAATTAATACAAAAGAAATTATTGACTAACTAATCTCCTGTGTGATAAAGAACTTTACTCATTTATTCAAAAATACATTTTTCTCTGGGCACATGTATCTTTCAGTTACTAGGACTGGTTGCATTGTGAATGATTTGAGCAAGGAGACGACAAGCTGGCATACAATATCTCTTGCATAATTTCAAAAGATGAATAAATCTTTATTTTGTAAACTTAACAGTCAGGAAAAAAAAAAAGGAATATATAGCTTGCAATAAAGAACTCTGTTATTTCCAGCTGAAATACAACAACTATTATTAGAATGGAAAAGTATAATACTGTAATGTGCTTGACCTCCAGGTTCAAGTGACTTCTCTTACAACAGGAATATCGAAGGAAATAATTAAGCAAGAAATTATATAGCTGTGTGTATACAGGCACATTGCAGTGTATTCTAACACATTTCAGTGATAAGCCACATGTATATAGCCCCCAGTACATCTTCACTCACAATGTGCTGCTTCTCTGGATGTGTGCATGTTGGTGTGTGTACGACCCTTTTAACTCAAGAATTCTTCTTTACAATTGCTTCTGACACAAAAAGTCATGCATTATGATGAATTTTAGTAGGTGCAGTATGTGTTTGATGAAAATTAATCATTATAATTTTAAGTAAGATTGAATGATATTTAGAAACACTTTTCCCTCCTGATTTGTCATTTTTCCATTCAGATAAAGTATTGATGATTAGTGTTAGTATAAGAAATTATAGATTAACTATAATATTTGCATAGTCCATTTTGTTTCTTTTTTTAGTTACTATTTTTTAAATATTTTTTTTTACAGAAAGAAGTACTTTCAGAATAAAGTGTGAACTTTCAATATTTTTTAATTTTTTTTGCAATTGCATAAATAAAAAGTCACTAGAGTTGTCACAACTAAGAAGAAAGATAAGAAGGATAAAAGCCACTGTCACTGAACTAACACAGGCTACATCTTGTCCAGGAGGTTAAAATTGACTAAGATTGGTATTTACTGTATCTATTGGCTCAAGAGGTAAATGACATGTCTTACATTGCTAAGCAGCAAAAGCCAAGGGAGGAGTGTTCATTATATATTTTAAAAGTCCTACATTAAAATCTTTAAAAAGGTGCATGTGTACTCCAGGTAGTTAATTTTCTTACCCAGCACCTTCATTTATTCAGCTGTTCCTATTCCTTGTGTGTATACACAATTTAAATTGCTTTTCCCTGTTTTTTGGGTGTTTTTTTTTTGTTTTGTGTTTTTCCTCTAACTCACTCCTTTATAACGTTTTACCCTCATCAGTTTTTGCCCAATCTTGGTGTTGATCACTGTTATAAAAATTATTTCATGGACACAAAAGCAATGCAGATATCCCCCCCCCTCCAAAAAAAAACAAACAAACAGAGAAAAAAAAAAAACCAAACAAAAAAAACCCGACACAAACCAATGACAACAAATAAACAAAAAGAAAAAAAAAAAGAAAAAAACAAAATCAATCAAAACCCCAAAGACTTATGTTGGTTTATTGCTGAAAGGATGACAACAGGTTTCATCTGCTACTCAACAGCATTAGGTGTCCTGATATGATGTAAATAACCAAAGTAGTATCACATAGTTGAATTACTGTATCGCTTAGAACAGAAACGTTAGAGAATTTTCAGCTTGTATGAACATGCACTGTGAAAGCCAACTAATAATATTCTCTGGCCAATAAGATCCAAGGTCTCCAGTGCCTAAAGGTTAGTGCCAATTGGAACAATTTGGTTTTGGCACTACTTTTTGCTTCTTTCACAGTAGAGCACAGGGCATCTTCTAGGATAAGTACTATATTGGTTAGTATTTTGGGATTTTAGGGGACAAAGGTCATATAGACAGTTCATTTATCAGGAAAAAGATTTTAGCGTATTCATGGGACATCTGTTTGGGTGGCATATATGAAGGGCACAGAGTTTAGAGAATTCTGTCAGAGAACAAAAGCAGATATGAGAAAAAGCAGGTAGCAATATTTGAATGCAGATAAGAAGGTTGCATGATTACCTATCAAAAAGTGTTGCACTGGTATTTAGGACTGATAGTAGAGAGCAGATGGATTTTGACAAAGGAGCAGGCAGAATTTTTTGTTCATATGAGAGGAGAGCTGTCAAAGTACCAGCTGTGGTTGAGAAGAAAGGATAACCAATTAACTGCCTGTGCCCTTTTTTGGCAGATGTCAGGTTCTGAAATATTTTATTTACAGAGGCTTCCTTGAGAATACACAGAGGACAGCATTCTTTAAAAATATTTGGTGCATTCTACACCTGGTACAATAGGAAAGCAGTTGTCATTCCCAAATAGGTGGAGACAAATAGAGAATAAACGGTGAACTGAACTATATGAATCTTTGCTGGGTATTTCTCCCATGACATCAAATAATTAAGCTGCAGTTTAATTAGCTACTCCCTCTGTATCTTGTTTTTCTTTCTGAATTTGCAGGGTGCATGTGTTCTCTAGCAGACAATGAAGCAAAATACTAACAGGCACTTTTTGTTAGCAGGCACACAACGTCATTATTTTCTGCAAACAAGATAAATTGTCTGTTCAATGTCTTTGTTGGTGATGTGAAGAGTGGGATTGCGTTCACCCTCAGCAAGTTTGACAATGACACTAAGCCATACAGTATGGTCAACATGTTGGAGCGAAGGGATGCCAGTTTTTACAGGTGTCCTGGTTTTGACTGGGATACAGTTAATTTTCTTCCTAGTAGCTGGTATAGGGCTATGGTGACCTAACCAAAATTTACCTATAGGAGCTCAGAAAAAAAATATACCAATAGGATGAGCTGTGGAAAAACTACAAACATTACATAAATAAATAATTTTCTTTTTTAGACATGCAGTTCTTTAAAATTAATGCTGACTTATACCTACAATATACAGAAATGTGTATTTTGAAACAGGAAGAAAATCTTTATTTGTATATGGATTTAATCACAATTTTTCTCAAAACTTCTAGGGTAGGGGGGTGGATAAGAAACACAGGTAGAAATCTGAACAAGTTAAAATGCCAGCGAATGTTCTTATTAGCTAGCTTATCATTCATTTTCTTCTTAGTCATATAGTTACACTTATCTATGGCACCAAAACAAATTTTAATACCAAATGCAAGGTTCCACTTAGGAGGAACAAATACAGAAACTACAGCATCCGGAATTAGCTAAGCAACAAGCTACAAGGTATTCACAACTTAAGAAAAACACTGACAGGAGAATATGGAAGTTGAAAAGGGAATTTATCCAGCTAGGGATGAAACTCAAATACCTTTTCTGTTTGCTGATGAAGCAATTTGTACAGTTCTTCAAAAAAATAAAAAAAAAAAGTTACATTTTATTGATTTCTTCTGTTTTTCCCCTTTGTGTACAAGTCATGACTGCAACGGAATAATTTTGCGAGTTTCTTCCATTTGTAAGTGGTTGAACTACCCTTAAAAATAGGTTTTCTTTTAGAATATCTTTCATGAGTTTATGTTGCTGCAGCAGATTCAGATACCTGTATCTGTAAAAGCTGTATGCTTTTCCATTTCTTTGTGTCTTATCTTGCAATGCATTCTGCTGACTGCACAGCTGCCAGATAGTTCCAAATCTTTCAGCTGACTGAAAGCATCACTTGCTTCATCACTGCAGATAGAATCATAGAATAGTTAGGGTTGGAAAGGACCTTAAATAATCTAGTTCCAACCCGCCTGCCATGGGATGATCTACATATGTACATTGTTAAAATAAAAAAAATGTTTATATAAACCCCAAATAACTATTCATTTCTAGTTCATATAGGTTATAGCATCAGTTTTTTTCTGTAATAAAATTAAAGATGTTGATGACTCTTGTTTCTGCTGCATAGTTAGCATATTTTCCATATATTTGATTTTTCCTAAAGAACATGGCTAGAATGCACACTTGCAAGCATAAAAATTGTGCCCAATGGCACAATGGAAGGTGGAGGAACCCCAGTGATTTCATCAGGAAAAGAAGCTCCTGCCTAGCCCTCTCCCAGGACTGTACTAGAAGAAACTCAGCTCCAGGGTCCAGAGGTGATACCTCATGAGTCGAAGAGAGTATTTTTCACACGATTTTACAGAATGAGGGAGAGTCACTACCTGTGGGATTTGGGAGGCATTATGTCATGCAGAGGGAGAACATTTGGGGATTGTACAGTACTTACTATGGGATGTTTAGAGGAAGGGAAAAAAGGTATGGAAAGGGAGGGATCCAGGTGGACTGGGAAAGAACAAATACAGGAAAACAGGACTAAGGGTATAAATGGGTGAGTATACGTAAGCAGGTTGCTGATCAGTAACTTGTTTGGCCACATCCCACACCTGACCAGTGCAGTCTGTCTCACCATCTCATTAAATTCCATATCTAATTATTTTGTTGGTCAAAGGCCTCTCTCTTCTGTGTGCACGTGTGTATGGCATTAGCAGCTGGAGTCAGATCAGTGGTCAGAAACCTGAGCGTCAATGCTGACAGTATTTTAAGCTCAGTGCAAGCAAGCATGTGGACACTAGCAAAAATCAAGATGGACTAGCAAACAAGGAGAAATCTACCTTTGTCTAAGGCTGAGACCACAGAAGAAGCTGGTTATTGGAAGGATGAAGGGAGTCATGGCCAGCTGCTAGAGAGTCCATGGGGTCTGGTGGTCGATTGAGAGATCTGCTTGCGTGCGTGTGTGCATATGTACATCTCTAGATGTGAATGTTATCGGTTCTACCAGAGGTTAATTTTTTTTCCTGAGCAAATCGTGAATGGGGTGACCTTAGTGGGGTAGCTTTAGCGAAGTTATTCTGCAGAAGCTGAAGTCGGCTCCAGAACTACAGCTGGCTTCTTGGCTATTATTAGTGTGGTCCACAGTTTCTTTCTTTATTTCTTTCTTTATTTTTTTAAACATCAATTTGAAGTCTTGGTGTTCAGTACAGCATAACAAAAAAAGCATAACACAAAAAAAAAAAAAAACAAAAAACAAAACCAAAACCAAAAAAGAAACCCAAACCCACACAAAAATCTCTCCCTGTTCCTTCCCCAAACAAGAACAAAAAAAATGCTCAGTTTTACAAATATTTTACAAGTGTATCATCATTGGTCTTGGATTAAAAAAAAAAAAAAAAAAAAAACAAAAAAAACAAAAAAGACAAGAAAAAAAACAAAACCAACTGCTGTTTTTTTAGAGCCATCTACGGTAAGAGATTAGGCATTTTGTCCGAAGATGATGAGGACTTCCACAATATCCACATTATTGTGAGGAACAGGAGGAATTCTTTATGCTTTCAGTTCAATTGACATTGCCAGGGAGAGGTGGGTGCGGGCTGCTCCAGAAGGGCTGGGGAACCAGGTGCCAAAAGTGACAACAAAGCAAGCAGGGCAGTGCCCTCAGCAACAGTGACACAGCACCTGAAGAAGAAGAGTAGGGTAGGTCTTGTAATGACAGCCAGGGTCACCCACCAGCTCTGTTTGCCAGACACCACTACAGTAACGAAGTCCAAGGTCAAAGCAGGTAAGACAGCAGGTCAGGATCACCCTTCAGGCTCAAATGTATCCCAAAGCCTAGGGGAGGAGGAGGACAAGACACACAAAAATGGCTTCTCACAGCTTATTCTCACACAACTCTTTTAATATAAATCTGACATGATGAATGCTACTGCTGAACTCAGGACACAGTGTAACACAGGAATGTCATATCGTAGCTAGCCTTGAGCAATCCTCCCTTGTGAGAAAGGAGGTTGCAGGCTCTTTTGTTACACTCAAGATCATGGCAGATATTTTGAAGAGAAAATAAGATTAAATGGAATATAAGCATCTACTCAGAAACTGTCATCAAGGAAAATACAAACACAAAGAAACCCAGGAGCTCATAATTTCTGCTCATCTGAAGTCCAGTAATCAGACAAAGCTGTGTCTCAAAAGGTGTTGGTGATACGAAGAGTCCTACAGGCTCCTTTATACATAATAAACTATTTCATTTGCATTGGAAAGAAATCAAAGTGTCTCTAGATAGCTCTTGGATGGCTGTAATGAGAGTTGCCCTCATTGGGTACTTCAATTAAAACATAGTTTCTTTACATCGGCATTACTTGGAGGTAGGGGGGAGGGTCCTGGGAAGGTAGAAATGATTGATGCTGTTAAGTGTTCATGTAAGACTGTATTTTACAATTATATTTTTCTTACTAACTTCATTACCAACTTTAAAATAGAAACTAAACTTTTGTTTTGTTATCTTCACCCCAAATATGCTGGATATAATTACAGCTAATCTGAAAAATATGTATCTTTGGAATGATACATATCTTCAATTATCTTTGGAGTAATAATATCTCTGATTATAGTGGTGGCCATACAGATAATAGTTTGAATATTCAGCTACTTGGTTCTTATTTGGGGAAGTGAGGTGCTAAGGTGCTAGAATTTTCCTCTATGGTTCTTGATCTGTAGCTGGTTTAGGATGAGTAAATTGCAGACATGTGCACTAAGGTATCTATCAACCCATGTGGAAGAGTTTTTTGTAAACCTACGAGTGTAATGGTATCGTCAGAAGCTAATAATAGGCATTGAAGGATGTGTGTGGCTGGAAAATAAATATTTTTCTGGGCTTGAAGTGATAAAGATCTCTATAATAATGATGAGAGAGGAGAAGAGAGTAGTCTTTGTTTTGTCTGGGATAGAGTTAACTTTTTCCCTAGTAGCTGGCACAGTGCTGTGGTTTGGCTTTAGTCGATGAACGCTGGTAACACACCGACGCTTCAGTTGTTGCTGTGTAATGTTTACCCCGATCAAGGACTTTTCAGTCTCTTACACTCTGCCAGTGAGGAGGGGCAAAATAAGCCATGAGGGAGCAGAGAAAGCACAACTGACCAAAACTAGCCAAAGGGGTATTCCATACCACAGCCCCTCATGCACAGTATATAAACTGGGGGGAGGCCCCTGGAAGGGACCAATCATGCTCAGGGATGGTCTGCATATCAGTCACCAGGTGGTGATCAATTGTTTTGTGCATCACTGTTGCTTACTGTTGGTTTCTTTTTCCTTTCCCCTTTTAGTTTTATCTTTTTTCTTATTATTTTCCTATTATTAGTAGTATTAGCATTATATTGCACTTTATTCTAGTCATTAAACTGTTCTTATCTCAACTCATGCAATTTGCATTCTTTTGATTCACCTCTCCATCCTGCACAGAGAAGGGTGTTTGTGAGGGAAGTGAGTGAACTGCTGTGTGGTACTTTATTGCTGGCTGGGTTTAAACCATAATGGTAGTTTAGTTCCCAGGCCTGAAATACTAGTGCTATAACATTACATAAAGCTGCATGAAACTTTCAAAAGTTAATTAAATTCAACTATTTAATTTAGATTGAATGTTTATTGTACACTAAGTACAAAAGCTTTTCAATAAGATTTAATAAAGTTAAAAGGCAATACCAACCTAATCTAGTTGCCTTATAATTAACCCAACCATGCCAGCAATAAAAGTTCTTTTTCTTTGTAATTGATAAATTAAACTTGCAAAAAGCTTTAGGATTTAACTGATGTTTAACAAAATAAGTGTAGTGTGTTGATTGGATATCAATTAATTGCCAAAAATTAGCATGTTAATTTGCATTTATGTTAGCATAGCAGTAATTATACAGTCAATTGCTAATTAAAATACTTAAGCCATTCCTTTAAAATTGTAAGAATGAAGTATTACTTCTATAACCTCCTTCATTTATAGGCTCTGATATGGCAAGTAGATTTATGTCCCTTATTTATTGAACCTAAGTAGTAACAACTGATACTTAATTAACAGTGAAATACCCTTTTATCAGAAACGCTCTAATGATGTGTGTTTGGCATCACACGTACTCTGAAAGTTACCAAAGTCTCTGCATGTTTCAGTGGTAATAGATGTCTCATCTTTGTTATGTTTTTCTTCTTGTTACATTTGATGTTTCATTTTCTTTTCTGAAAATGGCATTCACATGCATGAAGTAGGATGCCACAGCCTGTATATGCATCATCAGCATGTATACGTACCATGAGAGAAGGTAAGGGTAGTTGCCCAGCCACTGCAGGCTGTGGGAGTTGCTGTCAGCTGCAGCTCACCCACAGGGGCCCCAGCTCCAGCCCTGCTGCCTCACAGACCTGCCTGTGCTTAGCCCTTACCCCCTGGGTCCAGGCATGGGCCCAATGGTCCAGCTCAGCCACATCCCATCCCAGTGCCCGTGGAGATAACCTGGCTGCCAGGTCCTGCCCTGACAGACCCCAGAGCCCTCCAGCTCCTGGGTCCTGGCTTACATGGAGCAGCTGGCCCATGCCATGACCTTATATATATCAATATTTAATTTACATGATGACCTGTCAGTTGCTTTTAATATTGAAAAGCCAAAACGAACTATAGAGCATTGTCATTTTATTCGAACTGGGAAAGTGTATCTTAGTCTGCAAACAAGCATTCATTATTTTAACTCTGATAAAATCTTTCAAATTCCACTGTAACTTTAAACCCAATTCTGAACAAAAATCTACTGAACAAGTTGTGCTACCTAAGAGAAGAAAAACTAAAAAATTACCCTCGTTTCATATCCCCCTTGTCTCTGCCTCCATTTTATTCACCCAGAAAACCTGCAAATTACTATTCAGCCTCCATCAGACAATACTCTTCCTGTTGCTCAATCACATCTCTTTTCATTTTGCTCACTTTTCCAGGCAGATATTAAGCAGGATTACTATTTTTCTTCAGTTTATGGAAAATGTGTTGTTTTTTAACTTCAGCAAAGGTTTCAGGGTTACAACCCTAAATAGCTGGGAACATTTCCTTGCAATTCCAAGTGAGCAGTAATCTCCATTATGCATCTGGGTAGAAATTAATATTCACCTTTGTCTTGAGAAATTTCTTGCATTTCTCTGCCTGGGCATGCTAATTTCCAGTACTTTTCTGTGTGGGATGTTTTCTCTTTGGGAAGCCATTTCCACAAATAGTCTCCCTCCATGCTCACAAGGCTGTGTATTACACTTCAGAGCCATATGCATACACCGAAGTTCATAAGTGTTATGAAAATGCATTATGTTTCTCTATGCCATCTCTGTAATTGAATATTTTTTTCTCATACATATTATTGTGTTTATGCAATATGTTCAGAACTGCAATAACTTATTCCTGAAATTTTTTCATTGAATTTTCTAGCTATCTCTCTTCATTCTTGTACCCCTTTGGAGTGGGCAAAATAGGTAAAGGATAGAGAATGAAGGGAAAGGAACTGATTTTATTTCCTGTCTCTGTACATCCTTTTTAGAAAAATATGTGAACTGAAAAATAAATATGTAATTCTTAAGGAATAAGTTTTTTATATTCATTGAATCATAGAATCACACAATGATTAGTATTGGAAAAGACTTTAAGATTATCAAGTTCCAACCCCTCTGCCATGGGCAACAATGCCTCCCCACTAGACCAAGTTGCTCAAGGCCTTGTCCCATCTGGGCTTGAACACTGCTAGGTGTAGAGCATTCGCAGCTTCTTTGTGCGACCTGTTTCAGTGCCTCACCAGTGCCTTTACTCAGGTCAGTAAAGAACTTCTTCCTTACATCTAATCTAAACTTCCCCTGTTTAAGTTTGAAGCCATTCCATGTTGTCCTACCACCGCAGTCCCTGATGAAGAGTCCCTCTATGGCATCCATGTAGGTCCCCCTTCAGATACTGGAAGGCTGCTATGAGGTTTCCATGCAGCCTTTCCTTCTCCAGGCTGAACAGCCCAACTTTCTCAGCCTGTCTTCATAACGGAGGTGCTTCAGCTCCCTGATCATCTTCATGGTCCTCCTCTGGACTTGCTGCAACAGCTCCATGACCTTCTCATGTTGAGGACACCAGAACTGGACACTTTATTCCAAGTGGGGTCTCACAAAAGCAGAGCAGAGGGGCAGGATCACCTCCTTTGACCTGCTGGTCACATTTCTTTTGATGCAGCCCAGGATATGGTTGGCTTTCTGGGCTGCGAGTGCACACTGCTGGCTCATGTTAAGTTTCTCATTGACCAACACCCCCAAGTACTTCTCTGCAGGGCTGCTCTCAATCAGTTCTCCACTTCATTTTAGAGATTTCTTACAGTAAGGGTGGATAAATTTTGACCTTTTATTTTACAGAGCATTCTGGTATTGTCACAGTTGGCTTTGGCCTAATGTCTAACTGCCACTAGCCAATATATTCAATTGCTTGTATGCCAAAGATGGCATGCTAAAGCATGAGGCATGCAAAGGTTAGGCACATCTGTCCTAAATATGTTTTAAAGCACCACTCCCATATTTTTAAGGATCTTGTAACTGTATCCTCCTCTCCATCGCACATAAATATATATTAAAAAAAAAAAAAATTGCCTTTTTTTTTTTTTCTTTATAAACAAAGGCTTTATGAGAAGGTATGAAATTTAATCATGGACTATTCATTCTGTAGCACTTGGTCTCTGGACCATGACTGTTCTCAAGAGTAATGCCTTCGTGAACATAGATGGGGAACTGGCAGCACAATACCTAGGTGCCAAGAAACTTGAAAATTTGAGACTATGGCACCAGCAAAGGTTCACCTTTAAGTACTAAAAGAAATAGGTAATATTTATCGAGCATAAGTACTATCTCATTGAAATTGAATCTAGAACTTTAGGACTGTAATTTTGAATTTAGACGCAACTTGCTTTGAAATCCCATTTAAATCTTTAACTCTTGGAAGTTTTTTGATCCTTTCCATTTTCTACCTTTTTTTTTTTTTTTTTTTTTTTTGTCTCTACTTACTTTGGATATTCTGTCCTTTAGTTCAAATATTTATTTCTAATGCTTATTTCAAATTCAGTATGTAAAAATATATACTTCTGGGAAGACTGCAGAGCTACTGTAGTTCACATTGTTTCTTTAGGTAAATTCTCTTATATCATTGTCTCTTCATCAAATTTTAGTGCATTTTGAAAACAGCTTAATGCAGAGAATACAGAGGTCAGGATGATTCTCACTTATTAAAAAAAGAATTTTAAATCACTCCATAGATATCCACTTGCTGAGGTGACTGTCTCGAGAGGGGACGCCTTCAGCCCCTGACCTGGGGGAGGCTCGGTGTCGAGGAGCTTCAACTCGGAGCAGCAACAGTCACCGAGAGAACCTCAAGTCCTTGACACAGCTTGCCCAGGAGCCGGAGGCTCAGCGGTCGCGAGGGCAGCGTCAGGAGGAGCAGCACCAGCCCTGACTGGTTGAAAATGGCCCCAGGGAGCACGGCGAACAGGGCGGGTTGGAGGCAGCTTGCACGGGCAGGCGGGTGGGATGGTGAGCACTTGCTGTATGACCCAGGCTACCCCGGTGATGGCAGTGTACGCACCCACACAGAGCCGATGAGAGGGGAGGATGCGGTGCAGAGCTCGGGGTGTAGTGAGCTGGTCTGACAAAGAAAGGGAGGAATGGATTTGGTAGGAGGCTTGCCAGACAAGGATGCTTAAACTAGATGTGTTGGGGGAGGGGGGCAATATTCCATCCCAACACACCCAGTCAGTTGCCAGCACCTATAATACGTGTTCAGAGCAATGTAATGTTATTCCAGCTGCTCCAGCCAATGAGCCAGCTTCAACTGGAGCTCAGCTCCAATGCCTCTATACACACGGCCATAGCATGGGGAACAAACAAGAGGAATTAGAGATGTGTGCACGTTTACAGGGGTATGACATCATAGGCATCACAGAAACATGGTGGGATGGCTCCTACGACTGGTGTGTTGGAATGGAAGGTTACAGGCACTTTAGGAAAGACAGGCCCGGCAGGCAGGGAGGGGGAGTTGCTATTTCTGTTAGGGATAGGCTGGAGAGTATGGATCTCTGTCTGGGGACAGGTGAGCAGTTGACAGAGAGTTTGTGGGTCAGGGTTAAAGGGAGAACAGGGATGGGAAACATTATTTTGGGAATCTGTTACAGACCGCCTGATCAAGAGGACTCTGTGGATGAAGTGCTCTACAGACAGATAGGAACAGCCGCACACTCACAGGCCCTTGTACTCATGGAGGACTTCAACCACCCTGATATCTGTTGGAGGGATGTTATGGCCTGGCACAAGCAATCCAGGAAGTTCCTCGATTGTGTGGAAGACAGCATTCTTCTGCAAGTAATAGAGGAGCCGACAAGGAGAGGTGCTATGCGTGACCTCATCCTCACCAACAGGGAAGGGCTGGTTGGAAACGTGGCTCTTCAGGGCAGCTTTGATTTCAGGGATCATGACATGACCAAATTCAAGATCCTCAGGACAGTGAGAAGAGCGTGCAGCAAGCTCACTGCCCTGGACTTCAAGAGAGCAGACTTTGGCCTCTTCAGGAACTTTCTCAGTAAGGTTCCATGGAAATAGCCCTAGAGGGCAGGGGGGCCCAAGATGATTGGTTGATATTCAAGGATCATCTGCTGCAAGCTCAGGGGTGCTGCATCCTGACCAGAAGGAATTGCTGCAGGAGGGCCAGGAGACCTCCTTGGATGGATAAAGAGCTGCTGAGGAAAATTCCAAGGAAAAAAGAGGCTTATAAAAGGTAGAAGCAAGGACAGGCAGCCTGGGAAGAATATAGGGATGTTGTCTGGTAAGCAAAGGACCAGGTTAGGAAAGCTAAGGCCCACTTAGAATTGAACTTGGCTAGGGAAGTTGAGGATAACAGGAAGTGATTCTATAGGTACATTGCAAATAAAAGACATACTAAGGACAACGTGGACCCCCTCCAAAAGCTATCAGGAGGACTGGCCACCCTGGATTTGAAGGAGGCTGGGGTTCTTAATGACTTCTTTGCCTCAGTCTTTACCAGCAAATGCTCTGACCACACCACCCAAGTCTTGGAAGGCAGACGCAGGGACAGTGACAACGAAGACTCAAAGCCCACTGTAGGAGAGGATGTGGTTCAAGACCATTTTAGGAACCTGACGTATACAAGTCCGTGGGATCTGATGAAATCCATCTGCGCATCCTGAAGGAGCTGGCAAATGAAGTTGCAAAGCCACTGTCCATCATATTTGAAAAATGATGGCAGTCAGGTGAAGTTCCTGATGACTGGAAAAAGGGGAATATAACCCCTTTTCCAGAAGGGGAAAATGGATGACCCAGGGAACTTCAAACCAGTCAGCCTCATCTCTGTGCCTGGCAAAATCTTGGAGCTGATTTTCCTGGAACTCATGCTAAAGCACATGAAGAACAGCAAGGTGGTTTGTGACAGCCAGCATGGCTTCACTAAGGAGAAATCCTGCTTGACCAATCTAGTGGCCTTCTATGATGGGGCTATGGAACTGATGGACTGGGGTAGAGCAGTTGATGCCATCTGTATGCCTCTTAAGCTAGTTAAGATTTCCTGAATATGAATTCTCTTCCTGTGTTTGTGCATACTGACTTAAATCACCACATCATAAATAAGTTCCTGAGCAGGTCACTAATAAGGTCTACATTTTTTGTGAAAAAAGAAAAAGAATATTTTACATGAATTCTGCTTGGATATCAGAACAAACCATTTATTGGAAGAACTGTCTCTCCTTGTCCTTCTCAATTACTGAGCAGTAGATAGCATTTTTTAGAGCAAACAAACAAACAAAAAATTGGTGTGCCTGTTTTGCACTCCATAGCTATTTACTCAGAAATACTTGCATGTGTAAGTTATGGGATAACTATAGTGTGCATCTTTCAAAGCAACTGTTTCTATTGGCAGAAGAGAAAAGAGACAGTATCATTTTCCTGGGTTAAATGGCAACTGAAATAAAAAAAGTCAGCCAAGATTTTGGTCATGCAAGCTCTGCTTAAGGTCTGAAATAGAAGTAGCAATTTTAAACATGAAATACAAGGTGATAACAGCAGCTCAGAGATTATTTAGATATGCATGAAATTAGACGACCTTTGAAAAGAAGGGCAGTTTATGTGGAAAAGACAGGAGATGACAAGAGAGGAAAGCAAGCCAAAGAGAAAGAGAAATTAGAGAGTGTGTGTTTATTTTCTTGGTCAAAGGAAAGTTTTAAACAGAGGCAGTTTGAAACACCGGACAATTAGGGCAAGAGAAAAAGTTAATATATAATTAATATACAATTAGCTGCAAAGCAAATCTGTACTACGTTCCCATATTTTATACTCAGAAAAATATGAATCTCAGAGGGGAAGAGGTATTTTCTTTTTTCTTTTTCTTCCAAAAGGGTGACCAGAGACAGCTTGTCTGTTTTTTTGATAAATATTTATGCCTTGACAGTGAAATAAGTCTTTAATAGCCATAAAAAGTGGCTTTTTGGACAAAACCAGCTTTTGGGATGGTTTTGATAAGATCAAATAGGTTAAGACAGTCTTGTGACTGGCTACTGTAGGTCTCTCAGAGTTCTATCTTGTCTGTGGAACTTTAAAGTTGGCAACAGTTCCTTGTAGTGAGATGAGATTTTTCCTGAAACTGAGGGGATAGTTGTCTGATATTCTCTTTGAATTGTGACATGCAGAATTTACTTGCAGTCTTAGTTTTTCTTCACAGTGGATGGCATAAGAAAGTAAATGCTAGAAGAAACTGCTGGCACTTTAAATCGGTATTAATAGGATCCAGGCAAACCTTGATTTTTACTGACATAAATATCCATCATAGATGCCGAAAAATTTATGCAAAATAAGTTTATAGAGAAATTACAGATAAGTAAATGGGGAAGATGTTTGGGTGGTTAGAATGTCAAATTAGACATGATTTTCTTCTGTTGCTTAATTTTACATGGTCAGATTGCTAATTGAATATTAAAAATAATATCTGAAAACAGTGTTAATAGGTTAGCAAAGGGAATCAGTGTGTAAAATCCTGTACTAAGGATTATAAACAGAGAAGCTCATGCTCAGGTCTGGATTCACTAACATGAACAAAGAAGGAACTTAAAAGGAAGGAGTTCTGTGACCCTGAGTACCAAGGACACACTGGTGATCTGATCTAGAGAGCTGCCAATCAATAGACTTATTATCTGAGTAATGATGGTATTGGCTGCTCAGATCTTGTATCTGTTTCAGTAAATAAACCTCTCCCTTATAAGACAGGGTGCAGGTTTTTTTTTTTTCCTGAAACAGGCAGTTGTGAGGTTTCCATCGGTTGGGAGTTTTTGTGTTTTACATAGAAAGGTCATCTCAGAAGTCATAACTGGAGACAATAAGGATAAAATTTTACTGGGGAATAGAAAATAAAACCAAAAAGAATATCAATGATTTTTAGGCAAAAAAAATTATTCTTCTTTAGGGATATTAGGGCTTCTTTGAGCTGATATTTTAAGGTGAAGGGTCAATTTCAGATTATGGCTAAGTGCAAAATAGAAGTTTAGTGTCTGCTGGTCATATGCATATCAGTATTACTTGTATGAGACATGCATGAGTGCATTTCACCATTCATCTTACCAACTAAAGAAACTCAATAGAGAGCACCATTTAACTTGTTTCATGCATGAGGCTAATAACATTAATAAGCAATGAATTGGATTCTGTTCTTACCTTTAAGATAATTTAGGGAATTTTCATAATGTTTTTTATGCTATGTCTTGAGAAGTTTAAAGTAATGATCACAAGACTTAGCACAAGGAAATGCATTTGCATTGTAGAGTATTATGGTCTAACTTTCAGCATATATATGCAAATATATCTGTCAACATGAAACAAATTTGCATGGTGCATGTTATATACATATTGAAAATCTGTATTCACTGTTAAATAAACAATTCAAAACAGAACACAGAAAAATTGTTCACCAACATGTAGGTGAATGCTGTATTTATAGTACTGCTATAATCTTTTATGTCCTCATATGTGTTTGAAGCGAATGAATAGGTTTTGTTTGCGTATTTCTTTACAAGATGCAGCACCTTGGGAAGAAAGGTTTTCACTGCTTACATACTATTGTCAGCAAAGGGCTGAAAGCAAGCAGTATAGTGATTTGCGGATTACTCAGGTTTTTTTTTAGTAATTGACAGTAACTGAGCAGCTGCTTCCTATGCATACAAAAGTTCAGCCGAAAGGATTTGTCAAGCAAATCAGCTGAAAGGTTATCTCAGCAACTGATTCTTAAAGCAAGAAGAACACAAGTGAACTATGCTAGATGCTTAATGTTAAGGAAAACATTGGAATAATCTTGTCATTATTATGCAAACTGGTGTGAAAGCCCTCACACAGTAATAACCAAGTTTTGAATGACAGTAAAGTGTCTTCTGTCAAGTTTTTCTATCCTGGATTTTAGGCTTTCAGGAAAAAAAGATGTATGCTGTTAATGTACTGTAAAAAGTATGTATAAGTTGTTGAAGAGCCAATACTAGCAATTTCTGAAAAATCTATATTTACTTAGAAAATATTGATGTATCCATAATTTTATGCACAACAAATAAGACCAAATTTTGCAAGAGCAGAATCAATATTGGTCTTAGGAGCAAAATACAAACCTGAGTGACATCAGTACGAACCAGGAGTTATAATGCAGTAACTTTGTTTAAATGATGATGACTATGCCAAAATATGAAAGTTGCATCTCAATTAAGTATAATTATCAACAAAACAAATGGAGGATGACAATCAGTCATAATTATTTTAGAAATTAAAGGTCAAACCCCAAACTGCAAACTAGCATCAAAAATTATGGTGGACTTTAGATGGAATTTAAAAATGATAAAGCCAGCAGAGTCAATAGTTCAATAACATGGAAATGAAAGTGAAGTCACAGATTTATGTCAGTTTTCTAAAATGTGCGATAAGGCTGTGGGGTGGTAAAATAAACTAATTACTCTCCTGAGAATTTTATATGGTATAGCCAAATGAAGAGGCTGTATTTGGCTATGTAGCTGAAGAAATTGACTTCAATTGGAAGAGCTGTCAAGCTGAGCAGCAAAGGAAAACAAGTTGGAGTTTTTTAGAGAAGGTGCTTTTAATTGTTGTTTATGTGACACCACAGAGATGCAATAGTCATAGCAGATGCCATATTAAGTCCCCAGATTAAACATGGAGGCTGATTTGCAATCTAAGTATTACTTCTAGTAATAACAGTTGCAGAAAAAAAATCTTTTATCAGAACTCAAGGGAATAGTAAACTGAGGTTGATGTATTGGCTATAGGTTGTTTTATTTTTATTTTTCTGGCAGCATTTTGTCTTCTGATTTTTCTCTTTTTAAGGAGGTTGTTTGATTGTGGTTTTTTTTAACCTTTTATTTATGTTTAACAAGATACACGGCAATGGTGCTCATTTGAAGGACATTATCAACCATGCACTGGATTTTTCTTTTTACTCAGTTTTTGGGATGAAAGCTGCATCTACAATTTTTCAAAATTAATTCTCTCAATTCATTAAACTACAACTCCTGTGTAAAACATGCCTGAGAATAGATTATTATTTTCTTGTGTGCATTAAACATTCAGAAATGTATCTGATTAAACATACCTGCTTAGTTATTTGGAATAAATAAATAAATACATAACTAAAAATATATAACCACACATGAAGAAAGCACATATAAAATTTCAAACAATTTTTTTTTCTTTGACCTAATTTGCGTTGTCTTGTTAAAAATGTACATGATAACCAAAATACTGTCTAGGTCAAAATAGTATCTTTGATCAATTATATTTCACAAAAAGGTAATCCAGAAGAAGGTATCTCTTAGCAAATATAGCTTTTTTCTCATCATCACATTATAGTGCCTTTGGGAGACAACAAAGAAAAAGCTGTAAGAACAGGATTATACAGTTCTAAATTATAATAACATATAGATGTGAGCGCAGATATAAAAAAGTCAATGCATACAAGTACTTTCACACTATACAAGAGACATTGGTTTCAGTTGAGTCTACTCTTTTTCTTTCAGTCTTTGTGCCTACCTCATAATTCAAATTAATAGCTGCAAATACAGTGGTTGGTCTCTTAAATGCTAATATTCTCCAGAGCAGATTTAGCGTGTTGCTAAATCTTGAATTACTGCTTCTTTAATCTGTGAGATTCTTTTGATAGAAATAGGTTTTGAATGGCTTTTCACTTTCTCTATTTCGGATACAATTATATTTTAGCTCATATAAAGCACTTAAGTAATTCTTATCCTGAAATGTGTAAATAAATAAAGAAGACATTGATTTCAAATTATTGATTTTAAAATCAGTTTATCTTGATGCATACGAAAATATGATGAGGAAAATTTGATGAAAAAAATTTACTTGATGATTAAACAGAACAGAAGGTTATTAATGAAATAATGACAGAACCTAACTAATTATGGATTGATTCTTAACTGAGTATGGATTTTCTGCTCAGTCTGAATAGTAGCCCAAGACAGATGACAGGAAGTTGTAAAGGTTCATAAAGTCATGAAGTAATTCCATGAATGGCTACTGCAGTTCCTATTTGGAATGTCCTCACTGGATAGATAAATATTAGTTTAGTCCTTAAGGCAAGGCTCAGGTTTAAGTACTGTTTTTTTATAATTTCAAGTTTTGGCTCAAAATTAAAAGAAACTATCACTCCCCAAGATAATGCTTAAAGCATTGGGTTTGGGATACCGCCTGCCAGGAACTGTTACCAATGAGGCTGTTTCCTGACTGAGGTTTTTTTACTTGAGGTTGCGATGTACTTGTGGCACCTGTACACAGGTTATAGTATGCCACCTGATGTTCAGGCAGATAATAGTCTGTAGATTGCTTAGTTTGTTAATAAAGATATTGGTTTAAATTTTAGAGGCCCCCAAAAAAGAATTTTACAGCAAGTTCTAAAGACTAAACAGGGAAATGACATAGCCAACTCTGAAGTAGGGAGAAATCTGGAATGGTGAAAGAATTGGCTCAAACAACACAAAGTAAGTAGATATTCATAGAGCCTTCCCTGTCTTGCAACCAATACACGCACAAGTTAAAGGCAAGTATGTTAATTTTGATAGTACGGAAAAGAGGCCAGAACGTGACATACCATTAGAGCAAATTACTTCCAATTAAAAGAATGAAATAGTGTTTACAGGGTTTTGTGGTTTTATTTGGGAGGAAGGATTGTCTATTTGCAAATGTCATGGGTTCAGCAGTAGCATCCATTTTTCTCCTCCTTAGTAGTTGGTGCAGCACTGTGTTTTTCACTTGTGGCCTGAGAACAGCGCTGATAACACCAA